>PVKP010001104.1:0-158774 GCA_004027715.1 Plecturocebus donacophilus
GTTTCTGCTCAGAGATCTGCTGTGAGTCTGATGGGCTTCCCTTTGTGGGTAACCCGACCTTTCTCTCTGGCTGCCCTTAGTATTTTCTCCTTCATTTCAACCCTGGTGAATCTAACAATTATTTGCCTTGGGGTTGCACTTCTTGAGGAATATCTTTGTGGTGTCCTCTGTATTTCCTGGACTTGAATATTGGCCTGCCTTGCTAGGTTAGGGAAGTTTTCCTGGATAATATCCTGAAGAGTATTTTCCAGCTTGGATTCATTCTCTCCATCACATTCAGGTACACCTATCAAACGTAGATTAGGTCTTTTCACATATTCCCATATTTCTTGAAGTCTTTGTTCATTCCTTGTTACCCTTTTTTCTCTAATCCTGCCTTCTCATTTTATTTCATTGAGTTGATCTTCGACCTCTGATATCCTTTCTTCTACTTGGTCAATTTGGCTGTTGAAACTTGTGCATGCTTCGCGAAGTTCTCGTGTTGTGTTTTTCAGCTTCATTGATTCACTTATATTCCTCTCTAAGTTGTTTAGTCTTGTTAGCATTTTGTCAAATCTTTTTTCAAGGTTCTTAGTTTCTTTGCATTGGGTTAGCATATGTTCTTTTAGCTCAGAGAAGTTTCTTATTACCCACCTTCTGAAGCCTGATTCTGTTAATTCTTCACATTCATTCTCTATCCAGGCTTGCTCCCTTGCTGATGAGGAGTTGTGATCCGTTATAGGAGGAGAGGCATTCTGGTTTCAGGTGTTTTCATCCTTTTTGTGCTGGTTTCTTCCCATCTTTGTGGATTTATCCCCTGTCGTCTTTGTAGTTGTTGACTTTCAGATTGGGTCTCTGAGTGGATGTCCAGTTTGTTGATGATGAAATTATTTCTTTCTGTTTCTTAGTTTACCTTCTAACATTCAGGCACCTCTGCTATAGGACTGCTAAGGTCCACTCCAGGCCCTGCTTGCCTGGGGATCACCTGCACCTGCTGCAGAACAGTAAGGGTTGCTGCCAGTTTCTTCTTCTGCTATCTTTGTCCCAGAAGGATACCCACCAGAGGTTAGTCTGAGCTCTCCTTTATGAAGTGACTCTTTGGATATACAGGGATCAGGGAGCTGCTTGAGGAGACAGTCTGTCCTTTGTAGGAGCTCACGTGCTGAGTTGTGAGCTCAGTTGTTTATTCAGAGCTGCTGGGCAGGTACATTTAAGTCTGCTGCAGCAGAACTCATAAAACCCCCCCTTTTTTTTTCCCAGATGCTCTGTCCCAGGGATTTAGGGCTTTATTTATGAGGTTCTGTTGTGCTGCTGCCTTTTTTCAGGGCTGCCCTGCCCAGCGAGGAGGCAGCCTAGTCACTGTCTGCCTGCAGAGGCTTTGCTGAGCAGCTATGGGCCCTGCCCAGATGCTGTGTGAACTTCCCTGCAGTCCTGTTTATACTGGTATAGTTAGAACTGCCTTGGCAATGGTGGCCCACCTCTATAATGGTGGACTCTCTCTGTAATGGTGGGCTGCCTTGGCAATGGCGGGCTGCTTCAGCAATGGTGGACTACCTCTGTAGTGGTGGACTGCCTCGGTAATGGTGGATGCCCCTCCCCCACAGAGATGGACCATCCCAGGTTCAGCTGCGCTTGCTGTGAATCTCTATCCTGAGTGTTTCAGATCGCTATTTTTTGTGGGGGTGGGACCAGCTGAGCCTAATCACCTGGCTCCCTGCCTCAGAGCCCTTTTTTTTTTTGAGTTGAATGGGTGACTCTGTGTCCCAGATGTTCTAGTCGCCTGTTGAAAAGGTGCCGGGATCTGTGTGATTTCCTGTGCAGCGACCCACTGCGCCGGCTGAAACAGCTGCGCTGAGATTCGTGGTGCTTTTTTGCCCATGAATCTCCTGGCCTGGCTCCCTGTTTCAGTCTCCTTTTTTTAATCAGTTGAATGGGTGACTCTCTATCCCAGGAGCTCCAATCACCAGCTAAAACGGCGCCCGGACCTGTGTATTTTGTGCAGAGATCTGCAGCACCAGCCAAAACAAGCTGCCAGCCAACACAGCGGCCCCAGCCAAAACAGCCGCGCTGGCGACCTGTGGGGCTCCTCTGCCTGGGAATCTCCTGGTCTGTTGGCAATAAAAATCCGTCTGGAAATGTGGCGTCCACTCACCCTCCGTGCTTTCACTGGGAGCTGCAATCCTGAGCCACTCCTAATCGGCCATCTTGAATCTTCTCCCTTGAGATTTCAAATATATTTTTAGGATTTTAATTTTGCCTCCCAATTTTACAGCTGACTCTGATTTTGCTCTTCTTTTATGATTTTAAAATATTATCTACAGCTAGCAGGTATAAAACACTGTCTTTCTTTAAACACGTAAGGTGAAAATCATTCAAGCAGATGGCTATCTACAGTCATTGGTAATACAGGATCGAGTGTCAGCTCAGTTGCTTCTGAAATGGAGTCCAATTTAATAGCTCAAATGAGGACACAAATTAAATTGAAAATTGCAGACTGAAATATTCTGCATTTGATCATAAAGAGATTACAGGAAGGAAAGAACACAGTGTAACTGTCTATATTTTAAAAGGAGGCAGGCTCCTGATAGTACTGTGCTGTATCAGTTCATAATCAAAGTAAGCAATACAAATCCATTTTTAAAAAAACAAATATTTCTTAGATTTTTTTTAAAAGAAGAGGCCAATTTCTTGCAGATGTACAGTGGCATTAAAATTCTCTTTCTTGACTTTTATAATCCTGGTGCACTGGACTTGCCAAACAGAGTTTAGTTTTGCTTTGCTGGGGGAAGGGTAATGTCTCTGACCTGTTCCCCATTCATTCTAGCCAGGTGTGCAGGTGTTTTTGATCACTTTCTCTGCTATTCCCAAGACCCGTATTTAGTGGTTAGCAATTTTATTTGGCAGAAACAACACATTCTAAGATGAGGGAAAGATTTGGGTTGCTCATGAGCTCCTATTTGAATAACCGTATTATGTTCTAGCTATGTAACTAGTACAGTTAGATCCTGGCATACCATCAGAATAATGTAACATAAAATACAAGGGCTTATTTGGTGGAATTAAATATTATGGAACAGAGTGAGTGGAGCAAGTCACTTAGCCTCTTTAAGCCTCAATTTCCTCCTCTGCAAAGGAGTTAACAATAGTACCTACCAGAGGACAGTGTGAGTATTCACTGAAACAATATATACGAGATGTATAGAATATGCCTGAACTAGAGGGAAAGCAGAGACAGTAAACACCTTGCTCGCTCCACCACCTGCTTGCTGCTGGATGTTGGACAAATAACTTCTCCTTGCCTTGATTTTCCTAGTTCTAAAGTGGGATTAATAATAACATTGTGTTCACTGATTTCTTATTAGGACTAAATGAACTAATGTTTATAAAGTACTTAGTACAGGGCCAGCCCTTAGTGGTATTATCATAAGCGCAGGGTCCTAAGCACACAAATGCATGTTATCCTTAGTATTATCATGTATTTATTCAAAACAAATGGAGTGTTGTCGGTAAAATAAAAATTGTCATCTTAAGACGTCGTGAAAGTTAGAAACCTAAATAAGAATATTACAACAAACTAAATAGTCTGTTGTTACAAATATATTTTACACAAACCAAACTGGAAATATCTTTATAATAAACTGACAGTGGACCAAAAAAATGTATTCTCCCATGTTGAGCAATACTAAATGTAATTGTCTTTTTTTACTTGTAGTTTTAAATTTGTCTTTTTCTTTTAGTTTTGTGCAAAGAATATCCCATTCTCAGCTCAGTATGGTGAACTGTCAGGCAGGCATACTTAGAATTTTCTCAAGGTAACAGATGGGTTAAAACATGGTTTTTCCCATTTCAATTTTAATAGGCAAAATATTATTGCATTGGTAAATAAATATTAGTAGTAACTTGAACATTTATTTATTCTTTTTTGGAGACTGAGTCTCGCTGTATTACTCGGGCTGGTCTCGAACTTCTGTGGCCTCAAGCAATTCTCCTGCCTCATCCAGAGGGTTGAGATATCAGGGTGAGCCACTGCGCTCAGCCAGTATTATAATAAACTAAACTAAACATTCTGTTAGTCTCTATTGCTCAGCCAATAACATGAATATTTTCTTTTTCGATTTCTGGGATTTTTTCCCTTTCATTGTCATTCATTTAAATCACTTGGGCTGAATTAAGAAATGCCAAAAAACAGTGTATTAGTTTTATAGTGCTACCATACCACATTGCCACAAACTTAGTTGCTTAAAACAATAACAAATTTAACATCTTACAGCTCTGTAGGTCAGAGTCCAACACAAGCCTCAATGGATTAAAATCAAAACACCAACAGTGCTGTGTTTCCCCTGGAAGTTCTATAGGAAAATTCATGTTCTTCTCTTTTCAGCTTCTAGAGGCTACCCCCATTCTTTGGCCGCTGGGCTCCTTCCTCTAATATCTGCATTTCACACATCTCATCACTATGATACTGACTTTTTACTCTTTGACTTCTAATGCCCCTTCTGGTTACATTCAGCCCATTCCTTTAATCCAGGATAATCTCTCCATTCTAACATCATTTGGTTCACAGCATTCACGCCATTTATAACCTTAATTCCACTTGATCATGTAACTGAACATATTCATAGTTTCTAGGATTAGAATATGCACATTGGGGAGGAGGCATTATTCTGTCCACCACAGACAACAATCATATTATCAGCCTGTGAAATCTTGTGTCTAACTGGGTCATTATAGTACCAATTATGGGAAAAAAGTGATAAATTCCCCTTTGCTTACAAACGCTGAAGAACAGCATAGATGATGGGTTTTCTTTGCACAAGGTGAAGCAGACGATGCCAAAAGTATTTTACATACCATAATCTTTAGGAAATATTGGCCTTAGGAAATTTTTAGCACTGGGAACAAAAGTGAACCACTGGATTTTCACATGGGCTTTAAGGAAATAACTGTCCATTTTGTGTGAATATCTGATGTGGAGAAAGACCTCCTCATCCTTTCAAATAAGAAGCATCCAAGTATCAAGTTTTTACCAACTTCTATGAAAGCTGTCTTTGTAGATGGCATCAAAGACTCCCTGAAAGTTCTGCTAATATACTGCATCTTAAATGTCAATCATGAATAATTTCAATGTGTCATCAAATATTATTTGTTATCCTCTAGGTCAATTAATAGCAAAAAAGCAAAAAGCCAAAACTCAGAATTAAATAGAATAAGTTTGACCGATTTGGTAATCTCTTTACTACTGTTATGTATATATTTTATTTATGTATTTACATTTTTTGCATTATGCTATTTAGCTTTTGCAGTTTGGCTTTTCTGGTTGGGAATTGGAAGGTAGGATCAAAATGCATCAAGAGAAGTGAAGAATAAATTCTTACATTCTAGGTGAGGAAATAGAATACACTGGAGCACTGATGGAGCAGTATTACTGCCGAAGACCAATCATGACACTAGAGCCAGATTATCATGAATATCAAGAAAAAGCTAAAATGTGTTTGAGGACCATTCCATTTATTTGCTAATGGTTGGACTGACTTAAAATCCATTAGGCTCTTCAAGGGCCATGATCAATACTTTTGAAAGTTTCAACTACCTTGGGGACCTGCAAATTTGCGGAGCGTGATCTAATGAATTGGCTGAATCAGCTTATTTTCAATATTGTTCTATTCAATCTCCATGTCTTCATGTGATTCCTTTAGCTTTAAAAGTATTGAAAAGTAATTTGAGATATTGGAAACAATATTCTCTAAAATCAAGTTCTGTATATCTCCAAACATTTTGATTTTTACTCATGAGAAGATGACAGGTATCGATTTCTAAGTTGATAACTACTCAACAATTTGTAAGCATGGATCATCTTCCTGCTGAACTGTTATCAAGTTCTGCCTGGAAAATCAGTATTTCAATAGTGTATAGGACTTTGAGTGGTCTGAAACACTCACCTTTCCACGGTCTCTAACAGATTATCGAGATTAAATGATGATACGTTCTACACTCAAGAGCTCTGATCCCATTAGTTGAGTCACAGTTATTTCCTCACCAATTTGTATTTTATACTGTAATTATATAATTAAATTAAATTATTAAGATGACTCGACTAAAATAAATTTGAATTCATAAACAATATTGAATACATTGTAATATCTACTAAAGGTTAATCACAAAAATGTTCATGTCAAATTAGAAATGAGAGACACAATTCTAAATAGGAGGGTAAAAATATGAACTCGTGTTGCTTTAAAAAATCTTTAAAAAATTGAACTTGAAAGAAAAATATATTTCCTTTATATAAAACAAAAAATGAAGTGAAACTTCAATCAATTGCCCATTCAAAAAAAAAAAACAAACAAAAAATAACTTGCTTTAGTCGTAAGTGCAGGAAATGAATGTACATTTCTACATATTTAACTGAAATAAAATATAAATATATGCTCTTATGATTTTTTTACAACTCTGTACTCTAACCAAGTTTCTTAATCACGGAAACATTTTGTGGTCTTAGACAAGACCTGTTGAGAGACAGGGCAACTTGACTGAAAGTTATTAACTCTTTATGTTAACTGTAACTCTAAAGTACTAAGAACCCTTGCTTGACATACTTTATAGCGCTGAGAAAAAGCTGTATATGACAATATCATCCAAGGGGGAAGAACTGAGGTCTTTAAGTTAAATTGGCAGGATTTTATTTGCATGACTCTGGATGGAGATCTTAACCACTTAGATTCAGTTCTTCTATTTAAAAAGATAAAACTTATAAAACTAATCTTTAAGAAAAGAAATAAAGAAATCAAGGTGAAAGTGGCTGCAGCAGTATAGTCACTCAATAAATGTTAGTTTCTTTTTCCTTCTGGAATAATATATAACCTGTTTTGAAAAACTTACCTAGAACTGTGTTGATTTTCTTCAAAATCTATTTTCCATTAAAATATGTAAGTATTCCTTTAATGCTTGCTATTTCAGGCAAAAATATGCTTAATTTGCAAACACTTTAGGCACTAGCGGACTCCAGATGGTTTATGAGTCTTCAAAAAGGAAATAAGTGCATTTTTCCCTTACAGAAGAATCCTGCCTTTCTTGCCTAAAAGTGAATGCAAGAAGAGTATAAGAGGTGTCATACTTTTACATCTGGATGTTTAATGCGATTCTCCCTTTGATCTGCCAATTGTAAAGTTTATCTGATTATTCCCTGAAGTTTTCTGATTAGGATAAGGAAAGAATAATATTTTTTATTTGGATTTAAACCAACTTGATCTGAAGTAAATTAGCCTAAAAACAATAGTTCTAGCTGAAGGCCATTATCCTAAGCAAATTAATGCAGGGATATAAAAACAAATACCACGTTCTCACTTGCCAGTGTGAGCTAACCCTAAGTACACATGACCATAAAAAAGGGAACGAGAGACAGTGGTGTCCACTAGTGGGAGGACAGAAGAAGGGGAACTAGAACTGAAAAACTACTCATTGGGTACTCTGCTCACTACCTAGGCAATGGGATCATGTGTACCCCAAACTTCAGTGTCCTACAATATATCCATGTAACAAAAATGTTTATGTACCCCTGAATTTAAAGTAACATCTGAAATTATGAAGAAATTAACAAAACATCAAAAAATAAAATAAAGCAGAAAAAAAATAGACACAAAAAAAAACAGTGGGGCTAGCCATATTGCATTAAAACATCAACACAAAACACATTGATAAATCTCTTCAATATCTCAATCTTCATTAGGCTAGTGAATAAAGCAATAGAAAAATCCCAATTGTATAATTTCATTATCCAGGACACTGATGACTTAGAATCTCTTGTTTCACAGATAGATCCAAGCAAAACTTATTGACACAGGGAAGAATAGGTTGCTTTGGGTCCCATTTACCTGCAGAAATGGAAATTATTGCTGGCCAAGTGACTGTCTGAACAACTAGCACTGGAAAGCATATGTCTGCTCATATGTTTAAAGCATATTTTATCTGAGAACCACTTTTATTTTAAAAATATAAAATAATGTTTTACTTCTTGAAGTAATAATGTATCTCTACATACTTGGCAATAGCACAGTAAAAATGCAAGACTTTTTTTCTATAACTGGGACATATCTTAATTCCTCTTTCTTTAAAAAAATAATTAATTGCATAGTAGTTAGAAATAATAAAACATTGATGAATAATTAATAGATCATGATGAAGACCACTCAAAACTGTTCTCTTTGTAGGTAAATTTCTAGATCTACAAGGTTGGTTTTAAATCCAAATAAAATATATTATTTGTTTGCACTAATGAATGAAAGTGTTTAGGATATAGAAAGACTAATAATACTAATTTAATTAATTCTGAAATCAAATAGTGGTGTCAAAGAAAAACTTGTCTATCTTATATCACCATAATCAACTAAACACAGTGAGGAATACTATAATTATTATAACAAAAGAACTTAATCCAATTTACTACTTCAGATTGAATAATATGTTTTTCACTCACTAAAATGGAATTCAAAATATATTCCATTTTACTTGTCTTTTGATAAAATGTTAGTTTTTTTATACTTTTTAACATAGACTAATATACATTATTAGGCATTAAATTTTAACGGTGGAGTTAGTTCAGCATATATTCATGATTTCTTTGTTCAAGCAAAGAAAGAATACATTAATCAAGTCCTTTGCAACATAAACTATATTTTATACAAGTTAAAATTAAACAGAAAACTGCATTTAAATAAATGTGAAAAATTCAAATAGGAAATGGCCTTTGGAACTCTTTTTATGTTTAGTCATCTGTTTCTTTTACAAACTATTCGATAAAAAGCTTAGATAGAACAATTAACACAAAAATAGCTTTTTAGGGGGAGAGGGGCTCTTTTGTAAACACTGTTCAGTATTATGAGATCCTATTTTATTTATGTGAGACACTTGCATGGACATATTAATTCTAAAAAGCTAAGAGATCTCAGACTTTATCAATGAAATAAAGCAAGAAACAGAAAGCAAATAATTGCACTATTATTACTGGCTACATGCCAGATCCTTAAGAATTTAAGACCATTATAGAAAAATGATATTGATTGGTACCTGCCTATCACCATATTGGAGTGGGGGAACTTGGTATTTAGAGATCTTTGATTTTCTTCTTGCTATTACACAGTACTATTGAGTTGGTCATCAGTGAACTGTCTTGTGCTTTGAAGATTCCCTAATATTATGCTACCCTGTTAGAGTACATAATATGATGGTTTACCATTCAGCCAAACCTTTTGTTTTCACACACACAAAAAAGGAGTCCTGAGATATTTTTAAATTCATAGTCTAATTGCCAAGGTTTTAATGAATGGTGCCATTTTATAGGCATAAAAGACAAAGTCAAACAAGATGCGTTACTGTTTTTGATAACTTTACTCACTTTTATAAAACCTAAGAATAGTTATCTGAAAATATGTAATTCTCTTGGACTGGAATCTAGCCCCCAGACCTAGGATGAAGCAAAGATTATTTCAGCATACTGAAGAAATAACGAAGCAAAAGTAAGAGAAGCCCACATGGAGTTCTCTTCATTGTGCTTTGGAAGGTCAAAATACTCTGGTTATTAACAGATAGAGTATTTCAGAGTTTTTAGAGACATTTAGAAACCAGGGATCTACCTCCTCTCTTTTACAGGAAATAATACAAAGGATAATTATTTGGCATCTCAGTGCCCACAAATGGCTTCCACTTCACCATTCAGCCTTGTAAGTGGTAGAGCCGGATGATCTATGTGAGGTGACGGGCACCAGAAGGACTAAGACTTGGAGAGAATATGGTGGAAGAAGAATATAAAAACTTCCTGGCAAGAACCGACATATTGAGGGAATGTCACAAGAAGGACGTGGTGTGCCTGGGCAAAAAATGCACAGGGTGAGGGTGAAACTCATAAGGCTATGGAATTGCTGAGAGCTGGGGAGCTGGGGAGAAGCCATCTTTTAACTATTGCTGTGTTATATGTTTGGACCTTATTTTAATGTTCTTTGAAGGCACAGTGAAGAATTATGGTTATTTCTGAATTCCTATTGGAGGCTAAAACTGCCTTCTTAAACTATGCAATACATCAGCTATTGTATCAAGTGGGTCCCTAAAATTGAAAGTTTACAGTCATATAAAGAAACAGATATCAGGAAAGAGAAGATATTTATCTAATGAGTTGGTCTCTTCAGTCACAACAGTCAATTTGGTTAATGTTATTCACCAGTGCATTCTTCTTTCCTTTCTAATCATTCCCAAGTTTATCTCCTCTGATGCTCTTGCTCAGCAACAGAGATTTACTGAACTATATAAAAGCAGCTTCCCTCCTGCCACAGAAACTCCAAACCTTCTCTATTCTTCTAAACTTTCTTTCATAGTAAAATAACATAAGGCAACCTTTCTAATATGAAGACGACTTTACTAAATCAGTTGTAGAGGGAGAAGAAAAGCTTGGTTGGTGTTAGTGATAACACTGCACAGGTGCACATTTTAAAGAAGTCTAGGAGTTTCTCAATTTATGACCATGTAGCATGTATGGAAATGAATAAATGACATTTGTATAGTGCTTACTACATGCCAGGCATTATTTTAACTGCATCATACAGTTAACCATTCAATATTTACAACATGTTCAGGAGATAGGTTCTGTTGGGATCATTCTCATTTTACATAGAAGAAACTAAGAAACTAAGACTAAACTAAACTAAGAAACTAACAAATTCACATCTTTGGCAAATGGCAGAGATGGGATACTGAGCCAGAGATCACGTGCTCAACCACTACTTATGTTACCTTTATTGACCTGAAATTACAATATGTGTAATTAAAATATGTGTTAGGTATTCATATTTACATTATCTTGGCAAGTAACATAATGATCATATGTAAATAAGTCCTGCATAACTTATTGAAAAGAGAAAATTGCTTTAAGTAGGTTGAAAAATTCAGCAGACTGTGCATATTATGTTACACAATTACTTCATTGAAGAAGAATTTTACTATGGCTAGTCCCATGGATAACTAGCCAAGGTCACGCCTCAAAGGAAACGCTCTTTCCATAAATGTGGTCCAAATCACAAAGGTTAACTGCATAAATTATATTGTGTTTTACTTTACATGTACTTCAGAAATTTGGAATGTACTTTACTGTAGACATTGTCTACTACTGTATCCTTAATGATATGGCTGTTAGGACGGGATATGTATATATACATAAATACATATATATACACACACATATATGTGATGTGTGTATATACATACATACACACATATACACACATGTATGCATGTACATACATACACATACGATGTATGTATACACACATCACATGTGTGTATATGTATTCGTACACACATCTACACATGTTTATATACACACATCTACACACATGTGTATATAAACATATATGTGTATATATACACACGTGTGTATATATGTATGCATATTCACATATCTATATACACACATCCCATATATGTATATTTACATAGGTATATACATACATCCCATATATATCACACACACACACACACATGGGATATGTTTACATATATATCCATATATATGAGATGTGTGTATATACATACATATATATACATATACATATAAATATGTGTGTGTATATATATATACACACATATACATGTAGTTTTCTACTTCTCTGACATTTATACTCATTGAGGAGAGCTGGCCTTTTCCTGTCTAAAGGTTCACTATAAAACAGACACATTTTTCCTTTGCCTTGTTTAAGAATGACATTTCCCAGAATCCAGGGAAATCATTTTAATTCTCCATATCCGAGGCAGAAGGAAGATGTCATGTGTAAAATAAGGTGAGAATCTTTCTAAACTGGGACATTTCCACCTTTTGCCTGGCAGAGAATCTCATCTATGAGTATTGTGCTAATGTATACACCAGTGATACAGAGAATAATTATGTTCTAGACTTGCTCCATTTACCCATCCCCTTTTCTCACTACTTCCACTACCAACATTAACGTGACAGTCAATCACAAACCTTAACTGATTTTGCTGGGCCCATTCAGAGACTTTCTGGTTTATCTGCTTGTCAAAAACAGTGGGACCTGGAAACGTGTGTGAGATAGGGGCCATACTGACTTGCAGTATTGGTTTTGGCAGAAATCGTGCAGCAGACCTTGTAGGCTGAAAACCACAAACGTTGTATGAGGATATGTGACGCTGTCAGCAGCAGAAATCCAATAATTTCTTATCAGTTATTTGCTTTTACCTCAAAATATCATATACACATCCTTTGTAATCAAAGCAGTTCTTACACTTATACATTTTATCTTTTCATATGTTGAAAAAATATAGACTGTATCACGATTTGTTTATATTTTGCTAACAAGATTTAAGATAATTGCTATCGTTAATAATTCTCCTTCATTTATGCCAATAAAGTCATATTCTGGGTAACAAACCAAAAGGTCAGGAATCCCTACTGTGAAGTGATATACTGTGGGAAAAGGGAGTAGAAAAACAAATGAATCTAGAGCCTTTCCTGTTTGCATTTTTGAAGTCAATGCTGAACTCCTGAGTGCCTGCAGAAAGGGGACAGAGTGTTTCATGTTCTTTAGTGTGATGGTCAGTCAGATGTGGTCACATGAGGAGGCAGTGGAGAGGCTCCAGAAATAAACTTTATTGTGCTCACAGGCTCTGTAGACAGTAGACATGAGATACCAAATGGGACCATGTGGAAAAAACACCAGGGTAGTCAGAAGTCAGAAGATAAGAGCAAGGGGAAAGTTTAGGCTCGAGGCTTTGAGTTTCCCCTGGCAAGGTATGGCAAGGTGATCAGTTTAGGATTAGCTAGTCTGAAAAATTTTAGTGAGCTCTAAGCAACAGAGTGCTCCTTAGTCACTTGGTACCTGTCCCTGGAATGATTCAGGCAGAAGAATATTGCCTGTTGTGGTATAAGAGCCAGATAGGCAAGGGCTGGCTCTGGACTGGTTCATTTGCAAATGAAAGACGTGCTCCTGGCTAGGCCTTTCCATCTCTAAGAATTGAGTAGCAGCAGGAGAGGCAGTCTCTCCTTAGCTAGAAAGAATGTTTAAGATGTCAAAACATCATAGTATGCAGAAAATAGTAAACTTACCAGCCCTCACCCACTACCCGCTCCCCACTACCACACATGTACTCACACACACTACAAAGAGCATCTGGCAGAAGTCAGGGTAGCTGTCCAGATGCTGATATATCATTGCTTATACATGTATTTTTAGCCCACCTCTTTCATCATGGCCTTGTATGCTTTTTCATTAAATCTAAGGAATCTCCACTTCCTTAAAGACACCATGTTGAAGTTGTCCCTTACATTTTCATCTATTGCCAGGCGATGTATGCTGCTGTAGTTCTGAGGGGAAATAAGCCAGGCACCAAGGGTGGGCCTTGGTCTCTCACTGGCTGAGCGGGAGTTGACAGAGGAGGTCCTAGTCTTTTAGACAGAATATCCAATGGCCCGGAATACTGTTACTACGAGAGTACTTTTTGATGCTTGCTCCCTGCTGATCATGCTTGAAAAACACTTTCTAGAAATCTGATGTGTCAGAAGAAAACTCTGCCATGCTGACTTCACAGCACCAGGATCACAAGGAGCTCTTGAAGCTTCAGGGGGTTTAGTACCCAACTGCCTGCATGTGATGAGATGGTATTAATATTTATTCAGGTATTTGTTTTATCTTTTTTTTATTCCTATATGTGCTAAATAATAATGTTGTCCTAGGCTATGTTCTAAGGGTTAGCAACAGAGTTTACTTTGTTTTCTAAGTCTTATATTTATGATTTTAAGAAGTGTACAGAAGAATCACTATCTTTCCTGCTTACCCAAGTGATATTCTCATTTCAGAAACATTGGAGTTTTTCAAGAAAACATATTCTTAAAAAGGTGTATATATAACAAACATAACCCTGAGAAGCTACCTTACTGAGTTCATGAATAAATAAGCCCTTATATTGTTCTATGATAACTGTACAAATGCACATCATACTTGGGTGGCATTGGATAATATTTTATGTAGTTATGTGCACTTTTGTGTATCATTTTTGGAAAAAAATTGCAAAATAACCAACCCTAAGATATGTTATTTGCATATAATTTTATTAGAAAATTCATAAATGTAAAGAATGAAAAATATTGAGATAATCATTGTAATTTATGCATTGCATTTAGAATCCAAGTCTATATGAATGTATAGCTTCCTTAAATTGAAAGAACTATCCTTATTAGCTTTCCTGACATCCTGTATGCTTGATTTACTACCAATTTTGCCACCGATCTCTAAATGGCAGTTATCTTTTATCTCATATTTCCATTGCCAGTGTTAATCTTCTTTTAATTTTCCAGTTACCTGTTTTCTTGATGATGTAAATAAATCTTGTTTTAGTACCTTGGATCCCATCTTGTTGCTCTAGTGAACCCTGGGCTCTTTATATTTATCATTTCCTTTGTTTATCTGGATATAGAATGTAATTTTATTTCTCAAATATAGTCTTCACTAAATGTCTAGGAACATTTTCTGATATTCCAGGTACTGTTCCAGCCCATGAAGATGCTGAGTCCCAGTCCTCTGGGAGCAAACAAG
This sequence comes from Plecturocebus donacophilus, assembly GCA_004027715.1. NCBI lineage: Eukaryota > Metazoa > Chordata > Mammalia > Primates > Pitheciidae > Plecturocebus > Plecturocebus donacophilus. The sequence goes on from PVKP010001104.1 coordinate 14,571, forward strand.
CAGTTACAATAGCAGGTGATGATTGCCATAATCCAGGTAAGCCTACCTGCTGATTGAGAGTGACTGGGCAGGCTTGCCAGGGGAAGTGATTCCTGAGCCAATTTACAACCATTAGTGGAAGTTAGGCATTCAGCACTATGACTTATCCACCTGTATATCACCTGCCCTTTATATGGTACTTGTGTCTGACACAGAGGAGATGTTCAATGAATGTTAGATTTGATTGAAGAATGAGGAAAACAGAGTTTTGGCAACTGAAAATAATCATCTGGGTTTGAAGACAGACTGCAATTCATGAAAAAGTTTAGAAATGTGTTTGAAAATATTCCAGGGTCTTTAAAATGAATTTCTAGGCTATACAAGGTGTTGACAATTTATTTTAAGACAATGAGACTTCAACTGGGGTGAAGTATAATCTAATTTAGTTTTTATAATGTGTAATTGGGCTTCTATACAAAGTCTGATCTTGTAAAAAGGCCTACCAGTGCTCCTCCCAGATGTCTAGTAAAGAATCTACATAGCTTTTTAAAAAATCAAACTTTAACCACATCCACATGGTAAGACAGAAGAACAAATATTTCAAAATCTGGAAAAATGTTGACGCTATCACTGATGGAGCTGGATTGAGAGAAACAATTGGTGGTCTATTTACGCATACGTGACAAAAAAGACAAACTCGGCCCATCAAAAGGGACTAGGAAAGCACTATAGCCCGCCACAAGATCGCTGCCTCTCCACTTTTTTTCTCTCTCTGAGATCCTAAAACTGTGCTAACAACAAAAAAATAAATATCGAGAGTAGTCAGTTCTGTTATCTGATTTCTGATAACTGTTGCAAAGATTAAAACCCTCCCCATATCTCTCCTTTCCTTCTCTCTTGTTTTAGAGATGGCAATGAGAAAGTCTTCTCCTCTCCTGTTTGTAGGGGAATACTTTTTAAAAAACCACTTATATACCAGACTATAATACATAGATATCTCAACGTATTAAAAAGATCAGAAATTGTATAGGTGACATTTCAGACCACGGTGTACTACAATGAAAGATGATTAACATGGTTTTAAGAACACATGATAATCTATAACAAAAGGTTAGTACATATTTAATTACTCTCTGGATGGGCAAAGACTTTCTAAGCAGGTAATTTTAGGAAAAGAGGAAAAGAATACTACATTAAAAAATGTGGTTGAACGCTTGTCTTTGCTGTCTGGCAGCTTTTGTTATGAAAGGAGCACCTATCACATTAATACTGAGACTGGGTGTTTTCAAGTCTGCATTAACTGACAATCTGTACATTCACTGAAGATTGCAACTGTGTACCTTAGGTCTCTATATACTGCCTGTCACATAATGGATATTAATGAATATCTCATGAAGGGCTTTTTCTAAAATCGCACATTGAAAATAATGTCGATAAATATAAAAATAATACTTGCAAATCAAAAAGAAAACACTCGTACTCTAGTAGAAAATATGAATAAAATAGTTTTAAAAAGTCCAGACTATACAGATATCTGAATTATGCTTAAACTATTTCTAAATGTTTAGTCCAACTGCAATTAAAATAAATAAACTTAAAACCAGATTACACAAATTTTGCTTACTAAGTTAGCAGATGTATACATTGTTTTACAGGGTGATGGTAGGAATGTAGATTCATTACAATCTGCCTAGAATACTTATGAAAAAGAAAAGTAGGAGATATTTTACCACCATCACAAAACAAAAACAAAACAGAAACCCAATCATATTATTTATTGCCCCATATAAATTCCAAATACTCAATCTACAGGAAATAAAGGGGAGTATAAAAATATCATTTCATGAACAAAATCAAATAAAGTTACTGAAAGTGATTCAGCCACAGCCCAAGAAGATTACTTATATTATTCTCCATGTTCTCCACTATAGTATACACTTGGATATGAAATACATTTCCTACTAATAATGTTACAGACATAATACTCTCCTTCTTGGCTGTATTCTAATGTATTGCTCTAATAGATTTTACCAAGTCAAGAATGCAACCCATGTAGCAGATGTATTTTGCTAGTCTATGAAATATAGATATATGTAATTGTATTTTTACATATTTATTAAATGTATCTATATATTGTATTAATGTATATATTTATATAACACATTGTGCTTATGTTTTATTCAATATGTGATTTCATTCTAAAATCCCACATTCTTACATTTAATTTTTAAATTAAAATTGAAAATAAATTATATATATTTATGTTATATTATGTATTTATATAATTTTATTTGTATAAACAGAGGAATTTTCAATGGTAATGGTAAATCATTTCTTCATTGCTGACTTTATTAAATTTTTTCTTCTTATAATTAAGGTTTTTGTTCCATATGTTTATAAGATTAAGTCATTTTCTTTTATTCTAAAATGAGCTAAATGTTTCATTACCAAATAAAGAATGAACATCTGACTTTTGCTAAGTAATTCTACATATCTTTCAGACTATCATTTAAATATTATTCTAAAAATATTTCAATGAGTATTTCTAAAGTTTATTATTGTTTGGTTTTCTGAGATAAATCTTATGTAATCAAGATGTCTTATTCTATCAATAAATTGCTGCTGTTGATTTGGGAGTATTATCTACTATTTACACATATGTTCATGGTGAAAATATGGTAGAGACAGATGTGTATATGCCATCTTACAGTTTTGTTGGGATATAATTTACATTCCGCAATGTTCACAGGTTTAGTGTACAATTTCATGCTTTTTAGTATATTAATACAGTTGTGCAAATACCACCATAATCTAATTGTAGAAGATTTTTATAATCTTGAAAAAGAAACCTTGTACTAATTAGCTCCCTATTTTCAACCTTTGGATTTTAAACAGTGCCAGAACACAGAGAAAAAAAAAAAAAAAATTCTTAAAAGTCACACAACGTTATAAAGTTGTAAAAAAAAGAGAAAATTATCTATTAATTGTAGATTTAACAGATCTCATTCATACAAATTTCTTTGTAACTTCATATACTCATATACAAAATTTTATAGACTGTTATCAAATATTTCTCTCTATAATCTTTCATATCAAAATTTCAAATGTATATTAAAATTTTATTTAATATTTTAATAATGTTTCATATATTTTGTTTATCTTTAGTTGTACAGTTTTTCTCTTTCCTTATGCTAATAGCATTTCCTTTTTGTCATTTATATTTGAAAAATAATTTATTGTTAGTTTCTTTCAAATAAATAGTTTTGAGGATGAATCTTTGTTTCGCTAAGTTTTTTAAATAATTCTTGAACATTTAATTATATTGGATTATACTGCCTTTTTTTTCCCCCTCAAGCTTCTTGGGTTAAATCCATAGAGGTAGAACAATGTAACAGAAATACATAAATCAAAATTAAAAGTATAATGTAGTTGGCTTACTGTTGCTTTTGATTTTCAACATTAGGTTTTCTACATTTTTGATGCTATCAAGAATCAGTATGCATCACTGTTATACTCAAAATAAAAGAACCATTATTTTTAAAAATTTCACTTGAATGAAAAGACAGAGGGTGGTTTATAGATAGAAGAGTACACAGCAGGAACTTTAATTCACATGTAATTTTCCAAGCCATTTGTGATATGGTTGTTCTGATGACTGCAAACGATTTGAAATGTACAACTTCTACCTTTGTTATCAAATCATATGAGCATAATGTGGCCTCACTCTTCCTCTTACTCTGCCCCTTACTGAACCATGAATACAGGCAAATTTTATTTTGTCATCTCTTGTATATTGTTTGAATATGTATGTATAAGTGTACTAATTATATGTCTTGTAATTAGAATAAGAGCCAGAAAAATATTTTTACTATTTTGGTTATGGCCACATTTGCTTCTGAGAAGGAATCAGTCACAGTGCCAAATGACATCATCATAAATGTGTGATGTTATTAAATATGAGGTACGTAGACTGTGGCATAGATTGGGAGAACTGTTAAAAAGTTAACTGAGGAATTCCTGTGGATTCTGGAGAGGAAAGCAGGACTTATGCTGTGGCCCACATAAATTTTTACATGTTTGTGTAAAGTTGAAGAAACCAGATATTTTGAAAGGCAAACCATTCAAGGTTCTACAAAGTTGGGAGCTGATAAAGAGCACTTTTGCTCGGAAAGATTGAGTCATCTGGTTTGATTGTGTGATTCAGCTGTCAGATGGTTCCTCTCTGTTCCCTCGGCTTGGACTATTCTGTATCCATCTTCTACGGCCCTATAGGATCCCACACTCAGGGGCTGAGTATGCTTTGAGGGTGAAACTGTTTGGGGACATTACCATATAATTTTATTGAAAGCCTAAATTTTGTATAGATTTGAATCATAACGTCTATATGTCAAAAGGGCAACTTCCAGGTAGCCAACTCAAATTCCAAAGTTTCTGACACTACAACAGCAATACCAAAATAGGGGTTTCATTGGTTGGTACAATCATCTAGGTAAGAAATTATGAGGACTAAAGTAATATACTAATGGCATAGGTGACAGAACAGAAATTAGTTCTGAGAACAAGTTAAAATAACAGGTTGGATAATGGGCTAGAGACCATATTGAATATGTTGGGCTACAGGTTAAAGTCGGTATTATCTAACAGGTTTCTGTGTTGTAAGAAAAGTTCTCTGAAGGTTGTATTAATTGATATTGATGAATAAATACAGAAACAAATGGCAGAAAAAAATGGTAACATCAATTATGCAAATTTCAACCTTATTTGGCTTATTTGTTGAGATGATTAGTAGGTATGTAGATACCTATTCTAGAAATCAGAAGAATATCCACTTGGTCTAATTAAAACAGTCATAAATAAAGCCCTGAGAGTATAATGAGCTCAGTCACGGAGAGTCACTACAGTGAGGAAAAAAGTAAGTAAAAGTGAAAATCTTTAGAAGTAAGAGAGAACCCTTTGAAGAAGACATGCAAGTTTCAAAGTAGAAAGAATGGAGAGATGATCATGAAAAGTAAGGACATATCAATGAAGGGAGTGATCAAGGATGTTTAGTATTCCAAACAGGTTAAACTATTTAAAAACTAGAAAAGCATTTCTTGGACTTAGACTCCAAGAAGACACAGTGAAACAGTCAAGAAATCTCCTTGGAATGTGAGTCCAGGATGGAGATGTCACTGAGTAGAACAACCAATGCAAAGCATTGAAATGAAAGAGAATTATTTCAAAGAGTTGAACTAACCCAAAATTCTTTTAAAATTCATGACTTCTTCTGCAATAATTAACATTCTGATGTCCCTGGCAAATTTGAGCCTTATCACTGGTTTAGCCTTTAAGCTATTTTTTTCCCATTTTTCTTCCTCTTACAAAGTAACTTAGTTTTTTTTTTTTTTTAATTTTCCTGCTCTTTAAATATAAAATCGACTCCTCTTCAATTTTATAAAGTGAGAAAATATGATTCCTGCAGATCCCACAAATATATTATCTGGTCATTCTTATTTTTTTTTCTGTTAATCCTTATTTTGTGACCTCCTTCTGAGACCACATACGTGCTCTTAAGGGCAAGGACTTTAACTTACTTCTCTCGGTATTTACAGTGCTGAAAAAGCTGCTCCCATTTCAGTATGGGTTTGCTGAAATGGAAATTTTTGATAGGTATTATTCTCTTCCTTCGCTCTTCACACATACATTAAGTTAGTATTTCCAAGATGGTATTGTGAAATATTACACCCAATTCTCACAGTTAAAAATGGATTTTCATTAAACAAGTTTGGGAAACAATGTACAGTATTTCACTTTTGGGAGATTTCTAATTTTATATTATTAGCACAGTAAAATCTCAGAGAAACCCCTGAATATTTTAATATTTTAAATTAACACATATTAGTATCTTGTAGTACTAATTGGAAAATGATAAACTCTTTAAACAGCTAAAAGTTATTTCCAGTTTGCCCTTCAGGAAAAGTCTTGAGAGACTTGCTTGACTTCTTTTCTCTCTCTCACCAACTGGTCTACATTTTGATTAGTTTTCTATTTCCATAGAGAGTTTCATAATTCCTTTTTTTGTTTGTTGGTTCTTTTCACATTATTCTTGCACCGGCAGTATTTCTTCTTACACCTCCTACCTCCTACTGTTTCTCCATACCAAATGAGTTTAACATCTAGACTTCATCTCAAGATCCCTTATGTTTCACCCCAGTGAAGCAATTTTCATGCTCTGCCACGCCAAATCTAAATCAAAATAAAAACAGGTTGCTTTCTTCCTGTCTTTACACTAAGCCTTTATCGTACTCTTAGTTGCTCCTTCAGATGAAATTATATTCCTATGTGCAAGTAAATTATGGCAGTTCTCTGTTTTTGCAAAGTAAATGACTTTGGAGAAATTCTTGGTTGCTAAGTATGTCAAATTTCACTGTTATTCAAGATTTTCTTTCTTTAAAAATATCTGTTTAATCTGAACAATTGTGACTTTAAAGAATTTGAGAAGGCTTTTAAGATCTCAATTTTTATTTAATTGTTTTCTCCCTTTTTTTTTTCTTGTTGGCTACCTGGTTTTAGATCACCCAAACTATGATAAATGTCATAGTTTGGGTGACAGTGAGACACAAAATATCTTAAACTATCATATATTGGGCTGCACTGTGTGCTTCAACTCTTCAATTTTAAAAAAATTATATATATATAATATATATATTATACTTTATATATATTATATATATAATACTTTATATATATTATATATATAATACTTTATATATTATATATATTATACTTTATATAATATATAAAGTATAATTATATATATATATAATTGTACTTTGGATTCCGGGGTACATGCGCAGATCAAGCAGAACTGTTGCATAGGCACATACATGGCAATGTGGTTTGCTGCCTCCATCCCTGTCACCTATATCTGGCATCTCTCCCCATGTTATCCCTCCCCAACCTCCCTCCCCTAGTCCCCCACAACAGACCCCAGTGTGTGACGCTCCCCTCCCTGTGTCCATGTGTTCTCATTGTTCAACACCCGCCTATGAGTGAGGACATGTGGTGTTTGATTTTCTGTTCTTGTGTCAGTTTGCTGTTTCAAAAGGTAAAGAGATTCTCTCTGTTTCAGAATTCAAAGAATTCTGGTCCTGGGAACATAAGTATGAATATACGTAATATTCACGATTATCACAAAATCTAAACAGCATCATCAGCATTGTTTTCTGCACATAGTGTGCTCCACATTCTAGTTAGAGCTCTATTTGATTATGTTCCAATATTAGAAGTAATGGGTGGGAGTCTAACTCAAACATTGGTAGGGATATTAATCCTTTGGCTTTTTCTAAAAGATGAGCTTAAAAATAAACCAAAGCAAAATAAAAACAGTAAAAACAGATGGATATGTGTTTCTTTTCTGCCTCACTGATCCAAATATCATCAGGAAAATAATTATGTTGTTTATACTGCTGTTGTTGCTGATAATGATGTAAACACATATTGATCTGTCTTTCCAAGTGCCATAAATCAAGTAGTTTTTACATAAAAAATAAACGCAAAAATCTTCTGTGTACCTTTACTGAGTTTTGACAAACTTCTACACCAAAATATGAGTCAAAACATAGATTCAAAGCAAGTTTTTTACTACTCCTTTTTCAGGTCTTATATAGATCATACCTGTCATTGGAATATGTTACTTGAAACATATTCTTTACTTTTGGCCTCGAATGTCAAGATAAAAGAGATCCATTTTGATACCTAGTTATTTCTGTAATTTAATAAAATTATAGTTTTGCTCTCACTTTGTACATGCCATAAACTTCATAGATATTACCAACTACTCTTCAAAATGACAAAATTATCAGAGACATACATACTGAATAGAGAGAACATAATTATTTGGGGCTAAAGAACCCATTCTCATGGAAGTAATTTAATAAATAATATAGGCTGTGGACCTGGATAATAATGGTTCCTTCTTACTGAGAATGCATTAAAACATTAGCTAAGATTCTTATATGTTCATTTTTTTAAATAATAATTCTATTATTGGAATTAAATAATAAATATCTAAATAACATAAATGGACTCAAATTATATGTAAGATAAAAAATTCACAACCTATAGATTTAAAATGCTTAAAATTAAAAACAAAAACATTTTTTATTTCTTTGAAGAATAGATATTTCTGGCTTAAGAAAGGGGGAATCATTCAGTATACTTGAATTATATTTGCCAGGGATATTATATATTGCAGATAAATAGCTCTATTAAGCCTCCAAAGTCAAAGTATACACAAAGAACCCTCTCTCTCTCTCTCTCTGTGTGTGTGTGTGTGTGTGTGTGTGTGTGTGTGTGTGTGTGCGTGTGTGTTAAAAGAAGCTTTCCCCTGTTTACTCCTACCTTCCTGCCTAAAACTCTTAAAGAGAGGCTTTTAAAATCACTTGAAATCAGAAAGTCAAATAAGAAAAAGGCAAACTGTCTGAGGATGTCAAATGGAAGGATACTTTGTTCTTAGAAGACTTAATTTTCTCCTCTGCTGTTAATGGGTCATCAGTTCTAGTTCGTTGTTATTTTTCTTGAAGGAGGCATTGTTCTCATTTGCTGAGCATTCAAACACTATATATACTAGTGCATGACGGACATTGATACAACTATTAAGTCATTTCAATGCCAGAAAATGTCATTAACATAGTGAAATACATAGATAAATGTTAAATTGACTTGGCTTTGGTTCAAGTGTCTGAACAGAGGTAAACTCTGCCTTCAAACACATAGAGAGAACAGCTTGCAAAGAGGTAAACCCCAATTTGTTTTGCTTGAAAACGAATTATTGAGTCAAAGATAATTTTTAAAGAGGAAATATAGATCCTTCACAACCTGCAACATCAGAAAAATAAAAATGGTTTTCCATCTCTGTTAGCATGACCAGCTAAGTAATTAAGCCACACAGAAATTAGCTGCAGTTTAGTGAGTATAATTTCATTTCCTGTATTTTCTTTGACCTGATATGTTGAATCAGAAAGAAGTATAATACTTTTATATTTGCAGACTGGACCTTATTCAATAAAGCTCACAATCTAAAGAGGTCCCTATAGTTAAATTATTTATTCATTTATTTTCCATCTTGTTTTTCCTTTTTTCATTTCAAAAATGAGAGCATTAGTATTTTAAATATAGCCAGAAATAATAGCGGGTATTGGAAAAGGCTGCCCACTGGAGATATTTTATCTATTTTAAATGCTGCATATCTCTAAACTTCATTTACATTGTACCGCCTGTCACCATCAGTATTTATAGTCTTTTTTAATTTTTTAATTTCTGTGGGTACATACATGTTGTATGGGGTATATGAGATGTTCTGATACATGCATACAATGTGAAATATGCACATCATGGAGAATGGGTTATCCAATTTGTAGAGCAGATTTGATATTAACAAAGTAGACCAAGAAATAAAACCAAGAAATAAGAATTCTGGGAAAAGTAATGGAAAGGTTAAGGTGTTGAGATTTCACCATATGAAGAAGAAAAACATAGCAAACTGGGGATAGTTTTAAAGTTTTTACATCTTCACTTTTCCACATCCAAATTGTATATATGTGGTTTAGTACACAATACATTTTACTCAAACTTAGTATTTCTAAATATTGTAATTGTCATTAATGCTTAAAGCTCTTGTGTGTAAAATTTAACAAACATCAGAAAGAAAGCCTTGGAGAGTTTATTGCTGGCAATTATTAAAATAAACATTATTGTTATTTGTTTAGCATAACTTAAATACAATGTATTTTATATATTTAAAATTTAATTTGTGTGTTGACATTATATATCTATATAATTTATTTTTTAATATGGAATTATTGCCTAGTATATGAGAGCATTCATGTCATTTTGATAACGTTAATTTCATAATTCTTGCTTGGTACATTTATTTTTAATATTTTATTTTCTTTAATTAAAAACGATGGTTTTTCCCACTTTAAATCAACCACACTTCTTATATTCATCAATTTTTGTGTCCTTTGCCTGAATTTAGAAATTTAAAGGTTGATCTCAACTTTCATGTTCAAATTGAAAAGAAGAATGGCCATAATTTTTCTTTCTAATGTTTGAGTTTTTAAAAATAATTTTCCATTGCCAACAAGAAACTATCAATAGGATACAAAGATTTTTCACAGTTAGTTTTATTTTCTTTTGCTTGGAGGCAGGTTTAAATGCTAAACTGCTATATTGATTATAGAGAAGAATAGATCTGGAAAGGCTGGCTGTATGGGGTTATCCTATCAGAGCATAATTAATTTATCCAGTCTGAGGTTGACAGGTGCACAAAATATAAGAAGAGAATTCCTTTAAAATTCTGCTGTTTTATTCCTGGAAACTCATTTCGAGTTTCTCGGATGAGTCACTGAAAGAGATTTCCTGCCTTCCACATCTGCCTCCAATGACTAAGTCAGCTGAAAAGAAACAGGTAAAAATACCTCAAGCATCTGCATCAACTTCAGGACTTTGTGAATAGCAGAAAATTTGGAGTAATGTAATTTACAGATAAAGTCTTTCTTGCAGTTAAATTTTTCTCTAAAGCACTTCGAAAAAATATATTCCTTCACTGATTCAATTTTATGTTTATTACTTTAGGCCATATTTCTCTACTCTCTTTTTTAAAAGGAAGTACAATTCATTTTCACTAACGTTAATATTTCCCTTTTAATCTAAATGCTCTTTCATTTTCTTATTAAAAAACACCAACACCAATCTTTTTCCCCGAGAATGTGAATGCACCTAGAATCATAATGCAAAGGTATCTTTTGAAAAGAGAAAATTTCTTAATTGTCAAAGACAAAATATTTTTTTACTTTACCCCCTCCATTCACATAAGAAAGGAAAAGATGATCCTAAAACAAATGGAGAAATTATCTGAATAATGTAGAAATTAAATTTCTGTATCAAGCTAGTGATTTTGGTTCACATATTTAGTGTAAGCTTCTTTCCAAATATTAATTAAAACTATAAAAAAAAAGAAATAAAAATAAATTATGTTTTACTATTGATACAACAAAAAGTTGGGTCCTACAGTTTTGGTTCACTCAAAATGAGGGAAGGGCCAGCTGCCTCATGCATTATTTGACACATGAGTTGGGAAAACAAACAAACAAAAACCACTTGGGTTATAAGACAGTAGGAGCTGAGAAAAACATTAAAAAAAATAAAAGCAGAAGATAAAAAGCATTAGCAATAACCATCCAAATCATGTCGCTTAAAAAACTGTCAGAAAATTCTTCCAGCTTCATTCTGGCAAGAGGGCAAATTTAAACGTTCCATTGAGCAAAGTCATATTTTTATGAGACAATTCCCCAAGTGGGCTTTTATAATTACAAAAATGTTAAGAAAACACCGTTCTATTAAATGTCAATGTATTTCCAGAATTTCTATGGTTCTGGGATGAGGCTGCAGAAACAGTTTGCTCCTGGCTTTAGCTAGCTCCTTTCAAAAACTTGTTTACTGTTTATCATCACAACCAGTAAGGGTAGTGATGGAAATACGAAGCAAGTCTACAAGTGAACCCAACCAACATCATGGAAAACTGAGGTTAAAAATCATACCTCCCTCTCAAACCAGGTTTGGTATGATTAACAGTTGATATCAGTCAATATGACCAAGTAACTTGTACATCTTCACTTATTTAGTATACATTCACTACATCAAGGGTACTTCTATTTGGCATTTTGAAATTTCAGTTTGGCAATGTAAGATTTAAAAAAAAAGCAAAACAAAGCAATGTAGTTCGACAACATAAAATCAGAACATGTTTTGATATGTATACAGAAACTGGAGAATCTTGTGCCTAAACTATACATATGAGATGCATTTTTATGTTATGAAGGGTAAACTACAATCTAGTTGAAAAATAACACTTAAAAGTCTATATCAATTTTAAATACATAGAAAGTCTTCAGCATATTTTTGGAACCTAAGTGAAATATATTGAAAAGGCAACATTTAGTTGAAAATTTTTAGTCTTCCTTGCATTAAAAATAAGAAAATAAACCTTCACCTAATATTAAGGTATCCGTATGATTGTTCAAATCCTTTCTCTGGTGAGAGATAAAGGAGGTTATTTTAATCATTAGATGGGGTAAATATAAATTAACCTAGATTGCCCCTGGAAAACCAGGATATATGATCATTTTCCCTAATATAAAATATAAAGAAAGCAAAATCTTACTTTTTATTTTATAGAATTAATAAGAATAAAATAGTGAAAAGGATGTTGGATCTGGGGCAACAAAATAATCATTATATCAAAACCTCCAAGTGTTGTTGTAACATATATATTAAAGAAATAAACTTTCAAAGCAATAATGTAATATATAAAGATCTATTACATCACTAGGACACCTTACACTTAAATTAGCACTCCCTGTCAAATTATACTACTCTCTAAATACATCTTTATCAGAAAGCTTATCAATATTTATTTAAAAAATAGTAACGAATAAGGTAAATACAAATGTAAAAATCCACCCATTGCTATAGTTCAAATTATACAAGTATAAATGGAGCATCTATTGAAAACTAGAGAGTATAGGCTTTAAGAATATGGGCTTTGACATTTGGCAGACCTGGATTTTTGGGTTCTGTTACTGTCTCAAACCACCTTTGTGACCTTAGATAAGTTACAACCTTAAATATAAACTCAGATAACCTATGTTTACATTTAATGAGAATAGCCAAAACATTTACTCATAATATTGTAATGAAAATAAAATGCAAAAAATTGAATGAAAGCACAGGGTCAGACACATTGTAAATAATAAATATTTACTCTTATTAGCTACTATTATGTAATAAGTATATATGAAGCATATTACTGGTTTTTAAATATTTCATTGAAACATAGCATGCAAAATATTAAGTACAGAAATATAAAACTCTAAGGAGAGTAGTTAATGGAGACTTACAGAAATAGAAATATATGCATACACCATGTTCATGAATTGAAATATTCAATATTATCAAGTTAGTCCTTGCCAAATTAATTTACAGATTTAATACAATCCCAATCATAACCAGAGCAGATATTTTGCTTCTTAGTTTTTGTTGTGAAATTAGCAAATTAATTTTAAGATAGTTATGAAATGCAAAGGACTAAGAATTGCGACAATCTTTAAACAGAATAAAATTAAAGCACTTTCACAATTGATCTAAAGATGTGTAATAGAGGATGACATCTGCAAGATGACTGACTAGAAGCTCTTAGTGTTTGTCCTACCCACAAAAACAGCAAAAACAACAAATAGACAACTACATTTCATTGAAAATAAGAAAAATACCAAGGGTCATCAAAAGACTAGCAGAAACCCTGTAGAACAACCCAAGAGAGCCACATAGAGACTAGAAGGGACCATCTAGTCTCCACCCCCCAGAGAGAACCAGCTCAAGCCAGGAAGAACTTTGCCCTCAGAGGAAAAGGTAAGCAGAAGGATCCCAGCAGCCTTTTCACCATCTTGGGCATTTCCAGCCTTACCGGTGGGAACCCCTGCAGCCCTTGGAGACACTAAGCCCAGGTGGAGGAGCTTTTGGGAATTCACACAGCTGTGTTCTCCTTGGAGAAGCTGGCACTGTGTCCCAACCCCTGTTGCTGGCACAACTTATGCCCATCTTAGAGCCCAAACTACTACTAGAGCGTGTCCTGCTCCACAGGCCGTGGCATCCTTCCATGCCAGAGGCTTAGCTGCTACTGAACCACCCCCGTCCCATGGCTCCGTATCCATGAGCCAGTTTGCTACTCTATCTACCCCTCCCAGTCACTGCTGCACATGGTGCCTTGAGATCCCAGCTATAGCTGTACACTCTCTCCTGTAAAATCAATGCCTTGGCAGAGCCTCTCCTTCTATCCTTCCCAGTAAACACTGTGCCCTAGACTTTAAGCTGAAATTGAAGTGGCACCCTACATCCTAGGAAAATGGTGCCATAGCCACTCAGAGTAGTCATATCCCCTATCCCTGAGCTGAAATAGTACCCCACTTTCTGAGAAAAGAGTACCTTGGATACCCAGAGTGGTCACACTTCCCCCACATGCTTAAGTCATCAAAAAACAAAAATCACAATAAATATTTTAAGAAAACTCATTGAGACACAAGAGAATACAGAGACAATTCAACAAAATCGGAGAAACAATTCATGATCTGAATGACAAATTTAACAGAGATAGGTAGGTCAAAAAAAAAAGAAACAGAAATATTGAGTTGAAGAATTTCATGAATAAAGTAAAAAATTTATCAAGCAGAATAAAAAATTTCTGAATTTGAAGACAGGTCTTTTGATATGACCCAGGCAAACAAATAGAAAAAATGAATTTTTATAAATGAAGGGAGTCTACAGGAGTTGTGCCACAGCATTAAACAAGAAAATATTTGTATTACAGGAGTTGCAGAAGAAGACATGAGAAAAGGCATGCAAAACTTATTTAAAGTAATTATAACTGAAAATGTTCTAAATGTTGGGAGAGATATGGACATAAAGATTTAGAAACCTCAAATATATGCTAATAAATTTAATCCAAAAAGGTCTTCTCTGAGGCAAAATATAGTCAAATTTCTAAGACAAAAAGAGAATTCTAAAAAGTGCAAGAGAAAAACATCAAGTCACATATAAGAGAATCTTTATTAGCCTATCAGTAGATTTTTCAGCAGAAACCTTACATGCCAGGAAAACATGGAATGATATATTTAAAGTACTGAAAGAAAAAAAATAACTGCCAGTCAAGAACAGTGTACCTAATGAAAATACACTTCAGGGATGAAAGATAAAGTCTTTTCCAGACAAGTAAAAATTGTGATAACTAATTCCAAGTAGGCTTGCCATACAAGAAATGCTCAAGGGAGTCTTACATCTGGAAGAAAAAAGATAATAACTACCATCGTGAAAAAATGCAAAAGTATAAAACTCCCTGATAGAGCAAATATACAAACGAGAAAGACAAAGTAATCAGAACTTATAACTACAGAAAACCACCAAATTGCAAAGATGAACGATAAGAGATGACATTATCAAGTGAAATGAGCCAGGCAATGAAAGATAAATATTACATGTTATCACTCATGTAAATGCCAAAAATGTTGATCTTACAGAAGCAGCGAGTGGAATAGTAGTTTCTAGAGACTGGAAAACGTAGGTGGGGGTTGGGCAAAACATAGTGAGGTTGGTTCATTGTTACAAAATTACAGCTAGATAGGAGGAATAGAGTCTAGTGTTCCACAGCACTGGAGGGTGACTATAGTTAACAATAACTTATATTTTCAAATAGGTAGAAGAGAGGATATTAAATGTTCACAACACTAAGAAATGATAAATGTTTGAGGTGATGGATATGCTAATTACCCTGATTTAATAACTACATATGGTATATAGGTATTGATATATCATACTTTATTCCACATTATGGACAATTATTATGTGTCAATTAAAATTTTTAAAATGGAAATTTGTTATAAAAGCAATGGTATTTAAAACAGACCCTTTCTGGTAAAAGAACCGAGAAATAAATCAATGGAAGAGAACTTCAGAGACAGACCTACAAATATTTAGTCATTTGATCTAACACAAACATGTCACTGGAATGAAATGAAAAAATAATGTCTTTGGCAAATGGTACTGGAGCAACTGAATATCCTTGTGGAAAAAATAAAATGAAACTTGATTTCGAATTTATATGACACAAAAATGAATTCCATACGGACTAGTAGGCGTACATGTGCAAAGTAAAAATCTTTTAGAAAATAGGGTAGGAGAAAATACTCATGAGCTTGGTATGGTCAGGAACATTCTTCAGAAACACTTTTTGTAACAGAAAAAAATCAATAAAGTAGCCTTCATTAAAATTAAGAACTTCTGTTCATTTAAAGACACCATTAACAAAGCAAAGAAGACAATTTCTAAAGAGGGATGTTAACAATATAACTAGTAGCTAAAATAAGAAAAAAAATAGAAAATCAAATGAAATTGAGTAAAAAGAATTCAACACAAAAAAGGGAACATGCATATTATCAATGTTTTAACTTTTCATGCAGTAAGTTTTTTTTTCAAATTGTATTTTCTTATTTCATCCAAGTTTATGTTTTTAAGTTAGTTTCCCCATAATAAATATTTGTCACATAATATTTTTAAATACACTGGAAAGTAATACATAGATACAAAACCATCCATCTTGTACTACCTTGCCAAAAGGGATTCATTTCTACATTTTTATGTGCCACCTTACAAGCATTTCAGAAATATTTAAAAATTATGCTTATGGTTACTAAAAGATTTTTCTCATATGTTCTATTCATTTAATACTATAATCTCAGTATTTCTCTATATGATTCCATAATCTTCATAAACATTATTTTAAAATTAACATTATAATAAACCATAGGTATACATCCTTATTTACTTGAATCTTCATTTGTTATATCCAGTATGGAAATGTAAAGTTCTAAGAGTATTTATGTAACTTTCTACATTTACATCTTAGAACCAGCTAGTAGTATTCTCTACTAGTCCACCTACCATACATCACCCAACTAGGTAAGTCTTCTGGCCTTCTTGGACTTTAGTGTTCTCATTATTTTATTAACATGATTACTATTCTGACATGTGGTAGGGACAATGGTCACACAACAAAAGTGAAGTTCTCTACAATGTAATATATGTGTTGTCCTTATATCATATTTTCTATAGTCTCTGGAGTATTTATCATTATAATTTTGTAGAGAGGCATATGTAGCCATTAATTATTTTCTACTGAACAGAAGTTTCTTTCTTCCACAAAACCTTCCTTCTCTTTTTCCTAATCAATCAAATCTATTTTTGAACTGGACCACTTGCAAATTGTCTGGCCACTGCAAAACTAAGCTGTCAAATCAATTAATAAAGTACCCCAGACATTTGCAAATTGATCCAATTTTGTAAATACAGATTAGAGCCACTTTAAACGTATTTTTAAATAACATGATTAAATATCGATGGTAAGAAAATAAGTTGGATCCCCCATTAACAAACACTAATATTTTATTACATTATGTTTTTCTTTCTTTAATTCAGAATTCCTGATTATGCTTTTCTATAGGGCCAGTATAATCTTATTCATATTTATATTCATCTAACACCTTAAGGCACATCTCATACAGCTAGGAAGCTGCAAAGCAATTGCTTTTATTTATGTGTTGAAAGAAGAAGAAAAAACTACTTAATAGCTTTGTCTAAAATTGTTTTCTTCATATAGTTTGTCACATTATTCATGATAGAGCTTTTCATATTGATTAACAGAGATGAGCATGCTGGAGATTTTTTGATTTATTTTAATCTACATCAATATATTGTTATTTTGCAATTCATGTGTGAAAAGGCCCCAACATTTATAAAAAGTCACATAATGAATGTAAAAATCAAAGTCAGTTAATCTAAAACTAGTGCTATAATGTCCTTAAAAGTGCATTCTTAAGGAAAATGTTTGTTTCTGTAATAATCTAGAAAATTAAGAAAATAATCTATCAATTAAATAGAATTATTAATTAATTCTAGCCTTTGTGGTTCTTTCATTGGATTTAAGACAATAAATTAAGAAAACTGAAGGGCAGTAAAAAATTACTGGCCCTGATATACCTCCTTCTCAAAATCAATGTTTAGGCGAGAGAAAATTATAAAGAAGACATTATCAAAATGTGTTCTGCAAAGTAAGTGCAGATAGAGATGTGAGTAACAATACTACCAAGATACTGGGGCAAAGGAGGCTGTAAGGAGGCAACAGAAGGAGAAAAATGGGAAGGGAGGGATAGAAAGAAAGAGAGAAGGAAAGAAAAAACTATCATGAGAGTGAACAAGCGACCTACAGAATGGAAGAAAATTTTTGCAATTTATCCATCTGACAAAGTGCTAATATCCAGAATCTACAAAGAACTTGAACAAATTTACAAGAAAAAAAGTGGGCAAAACATATGAACAGACACTTTTCAAAAGAAGACATTTATGTGGCTAACAAACATAAGGAAAAAAGCTCCTCATCACTGGTCATTAGAGAAATGGAAATCAAAACCACAATGAGATATCATCTCATGCCAGTTAGAATGGTGATCATTAAAAGTCAAGAAACAACAAATGCTGGAGAGGATACAGAGAAATAGGAACGCTTTTACACTATTGGTGGGAGTGTACATTAGTTCAACCATTGTGGAAGACAGTGTGGTGATTCCTCAAGGATCTAGAACTAGAAATACCATTTGACCCAGCAATCCCATTACTAGGTATACACCCAAAGAATTATAAATCATTATACTATAAAGACATAAGCACACATATGTTTATCGCAGCATTATTCACAATAGTAAAGACCTGGAACCAACCCAAATGCCCATCAACGACAGACTGGATAAAGAAAATGTGGCCCATATACACCATGGAATATTATTCAGCCATAAAAAAGGATGAGTTCATGTCCTTTGCAGGGACATGGATAAAGCTGGAAACCATCATTCTCAGCAAACTAACACAGGAACAGAAAATCAAACATGGCATGTTATCACTTACAAGTGGGAGTTGAAAAATGAGAACATATGGGTACAGGGAAGGGAATATCACACACACTGGGGCCTGTTGGGCGGGGTGGGGAGGGGGTGGGCAAGGGGAAGGAAGGCATTAGGAGAAATACTTAGTAGATGACAGGTTGATGGGTGCAGTAAACCACCATGGCATGTGTATACCTATGTAACAAACCTTAACGTTCTGCACATGTATCCCACAGCTTAAAGTATAACAAAAAGAAGAAGAAGAAGAAGAAAGAAAAATGAAATGTGAAAAAGGAGGAAGAGAGGTAGGGAGAAAGTAAGAAAGTAGTGAAGTAAGAGAGAGGGTAAGAAAGGAGACAGAAAGGAAAGGTAGGACAGGAAGGAGGGAGGGAGGTGAAAGGGTACAGATAAAAGGAAGGAAAGAGAAAGGAGGAAACAAAAAGGAGGAAAAGGGGAGGAGAGAAGGAAGGACAGGTGGGGAGAGGGAATGGAAGTAGAGGAGAAGGAATAGATAATCCATTTATAAATATGTAAAATGTGGTTACTCTAAACAGACTAATTTGGAAAAGTTCAAGTTATTTGGTGAGCTAGCCTGATCCAATGAAATTAGCATCAGGCAGGGAGTCAAAATACTTTAGCTGTAGCTCTAAATAGGTCACTAGCTTCCAGAGTAATTTTAAAGAAATATATTAACCTCATTCTTCCTTAAGCTTCTTAACATGAAAAATTAAATGTTTAGACTGGCATCTTTAAGATTCCTTCTAGCCTTAAAATCCTATCCTTTCAAAAATTTCCACAGTAGGAGTCACATTAATAAAAAAATTAAAACGACTAAGACAGCGATGCTATTTGGATGAGACATTTTCAGTGTCTTTATAATTGATTGGATTTATAAAACGCCTTCCTCATACAACTACCGTCAACTTTGTATCTGAAGGTTTGTTTGACTGAGTAGTTTGGAATCAGCTTCTCACTTGGTATGTCAGCAATGAGACATGGAGATGGATAATATACTCTTAGGCTGGCAGGATTCTGACATTCATTACCAAAGATGTCGCTGTTTATGATATCTGTGGGAGAGCTGTAATGTACTAGTACACCTGGGAGACTGGTTGTAAACTTATATTAGGCAATCAGGGACATGATGATAAACACTACTTCAAAGAAGCTAGTGACACGAACATATTTTACTCGATGCCTGGAATACAAGAATTCAGATAAGCCTGTGCATATGTTTAGCTCTGACAGTGGAATTTACAGTTTGTGAGTTGATCAAATCACATAAAAATTAAAACTCCTTGAAGAAGTCAGTTATCTACTTTCACTGATCACTTGAGCTATATGGTGCAGTTAGAGTTGCCTTTGAAATGGAAAGCATTTATTTAAGCCACAGATAAAAAGGCTGTTCTTAGGAACCTTTCCGTCACAATTTCAATTATTTTCTGACATGATAAATTTTCTTTCACAGATGCTTACACCAACTACACTACTGTAAATCTGCACTTGGAAAATGCTTTAATTTTTAACATTGATATATGCATTCAGCTATTTGCATTTAAAAGATTGTTTATGAGTTGCTAAAACATGATGTAAATAAATACCTTCTCTTCATACTACTTTAGCCATGGAATTTTAAATGTGGTAGCAGTTCTTGGAACACCCCTTCATTGTAAGCCAAAAACAAGGATATATAAATCTTTTCAGAGCTAACAACTGCAACATACCTCATTACATATTTTCTTTGATAAATATGAACAAAGCAGAAGATTTGAAAAATGTCAAGAGATCAAAACTTACAAAGAATTAGACAGACACACACACTAATAAGCCTGCATAACAAAAATGATTAATATTTGATATTTTGTATTTGACTGTTTTTTCTATGATTAATGTATACAAAATTATGATATTAAAACCTATACAATTTTGTGGCCTTTTTTTGAATTCAATTTATACCAAAAGACTTTGTCCAGATCATCAGTCTCCAAAAACCATGATATTCATGGTTGCTCAAGGTTATGTTTGTATATACGCCATAATTTAATAATTTCCCTACCTGAGAACACTTGCTTCAGATTTTTGTCATTATAAACAATGCCAAAATGAAAATCTTCACTCATAAACTTACTTTTCGCCTTTGTTTTTCCCTCAGGCTGGACACCTAGAGTGGGATTATGGAATCAAATGGTTTGCATTTTCTCAGTGCCATCTGTATAAATTAGGAGACAACAGGGGTAAGAAGGCCTGTCTCTGAATATTCCGATCTTTGCAACAAAAACTATGCTAATGAAATTAAAATAGCACGTTGTTCAAATCTGTTTCCCTTTTATTAGTAGTGGAATTAACATTGGGTTCTTATACTTTTTATTGGTATACATCTTTGCTTTATATATTTCTATATCTGTATATATATTCAGTATTTATTAAAACTACTAACCGAACACTACTTTTGGAAACGTATCTGACAAAGACAGTTGAGAACGATAGTCAAATTGTTTTAAAAATGCTTCATTTTACTATCTGCTATGAAGAATACTACTACATATTAGTAATGAAAGGCTTGGCGACGACACACACTAAATAAACTTGAACATTATTCAGTTAAAAAATACCCAAATACATTTTAATAGTCATCCATTTTTCCTATAAGTATTAATATTCTGATAAGCTAATGTTACATGAAAAACATATACTGGAAATTCACTATTAAATATATCTGTTCCTTGTCTAATTTTTGAAAACAGTTTTTCATGCTTGCATCTTAATTTAATACATATTATTAAAATAATCATGATTATCAATGCTCACACTGTTCCACTGAGGTGAGTTTTTGTATTGTCCTCAAACTTGCTATATTAATTCCAACCTCCATGCTTTGTCATTTCCAACTCTAATATGCAAGTGCAAGGGAACGTGGTGCTTTAGTATGAAATTTCTATAGCAAATGAAAGCTATGTGCACAGTAAGTTACTGGCAAACAGGATCATGTGAAACCAACCCAATATTCTCATAGACAGCTTTTTTATAAACATATAAATGAACTCTTCTAGGCTTAAAGATTAAAATGTGTATTTGTTTGAGTTCCTTCCTCAAGAACTTACTCTCAGGCCTCTCAAACAGCATTAAAGAACAGAAACTCAGCAAATCACTGCCTCCAATGAAATGCCAGAACCCTCACTCATCATGATTGCTTCTGGACCCCTCCCTAGTTCCTATTTTCTTACATTTTGTTACATTTCTTTCCCACTATATAAAACCCAAGTTTGAGACAGTCAGGGAGATGGAGTTGAGGCTGAGCTCCCCTCTCCTGGGCTGCAGAGCCTGATCAGAGTCTCTTTCCTAGCAATAGTTGCTGTCTCAGTGATTGCCTTTCTGTGCAGTGAGCAGCAAGACCTAAACCGAAACTTGGTGTTTGGTAGCACCGAAGACAGTGATTAATAATCCCAGCACTTTGGGAGGCCAAGGCAGGCACATCACAAGGTCAAGAGTTTGAGAACAGCCTATCCAACATGGTGAAATCCCATCTCTACTAAAAAATTACAAAAATTAGCTGCGCATGGTGGCATGAGCCTGTAATCCCAGCTCCTTGGGAGGCTGAGGCAGGAGAATTGCTTGTACCTGGGAGGCCGAGGTTGCAGGGAGCCGAGTTCGCACCACTGCACTCCAGCCTGGGCAACAGAGCAAGACTCTGTCTCAGTAAAAGAAAAATAAAAGTAGAAAGAAGCAGACATGAAAAACATGTGGACTCAGAGAAGAAACAACAAAGAAGCAGCCACAGCACTCTAGGTCTTTATTGGCTTCCATTTCTCCCCTCAGGATTCCATGAATCCCAGCCACATTCCTGACCCTGGAAGTTTCTGACATTTCCCAGAAAAATTCAAAGCAACCCTTTGAAACCAACCTAATTTAAATGGGTACTGGTTCTTTGCAATTTAATGATTTTTGACTAGAACTCTGATAATATCTCATTTGACTTTGTGGGCCAAAATCTAGCACAGAAGGATTCAATCTAAGATCAAGGATATGATTACATAAGTATCTGTGGAAGTACAACTGAAAGCCAATATGGCTTTCGTCCTTAAACCTTTGGATATGTTTATTGCTTCTTTCCTATCCTCCTCTAGCTATTATTTCTTGTACTATATGTTTTGACATTTTATTATTTTTTATCTTTTACTGTTCATAAATTGTTTTATATCTTAATTTGTAACCCTTTCTAAAATTTAATTCT
Source organism: Plecturocebus donacophilus (assembly GCA_004027715.1). NCBI lineage: Eukaryota > Metazoa > Chordata > Mammalia > Primates > Pitheciidae > Plecturocebus > Plecturocebus donacophilus. The sequence goes on from PVKP010001104.1 coordinate 37,308, forward strand.
GTACTATTTCATTCTACTGTCTAATTCATATTTTGTTTCCTCTACTACTTGTGAGCTTTTTGAGCACAGAGAATACATCACATAATCTTACATTTTTCCATACATGAAATACTCACTAAAATCTACTTGAATTAATATTTTGCAGTACAAGTCTAGAGATTTTTCCTAACTTACTAAAATTTCCATTTTCCACCTTTAAAAAAACCTGGTGATGATTCTTCCTTCCATTAAGGGCTGTGAGATGCATCTAGAACGTTATGTATGAAAAATACAGTCTAGGAAGTTACTGTTATGAGGCAGAACACATATAAAATAAATGATTACATGCCATCATCCTCCTTTGCTCAACTTTTTTGTCGCTGTTCTCTGCTTGGTGAAGAGGTATATTCTTCCAAGGTGAAAGGCCTTGAGAAAGGAAGAAAGTTGCATAGGACAAAACCGTATTTCAAGGAAAACTGACTTCTGTCATTTGTTTGAGACAGAGTTGCATTCTGCTTCCCAGGCTGGAGAGCAGTGGTACGTTCATTGCAACCTTTTTCCTCCCAGGCTCCCAAGTAGCTGGGGCAACAGGGTGCCACCCTGCTCAGCTGTTTCTTTTTTAACTTTTTATACAGATGAGATCTCACTATATTGCCCAGGCTAGTCCTGAACTCATGGGCTCAAATGATCTTCTCATTACAGCCTCCCAAAGTGCTGGGATGGCAGGCATGAGCCACCTTACCAGGTCTGTTTCTGTCATTTAGTATCAGCACCCAAGTAGTATTGGAGAAAAGGGGTTTGTTATGAAGAAAACTCACACCCTTAAGTTTTTGAATTGCAAATCTAATCTGTGTAAAAGTTTTATTAGTAACACAAACAGTTCTAATCTTAAATATTCTCCAAGGACCCTAAAAAAGATGCGGCTCCATAATAAAAAGTAAGAAATAAAAATGTTGACCCCCTCCATCATGAATTCCCTTTAATCCTACTTTTCTCTGTATCCTTTTGCTCTCATAAAGCAATGGTTTTCATACCAGAATGTATTTCTTCTGATGGAAGCCCACCAATGAGATATTTTCAAACATACATTTACCCTCTATTTAATGCCATGGGACTGAAATGTCTGCTGAATGTATGTTAAACCAAGACATGGGGCTGAGGAGATATCTGTTTTAGGTTCCAAAACTCACTCATCTTAAAAAAAGTTATGTTTAATACTCAAAGCCATATTATGCTGGCTTCAGCATAATCTGTTAGCTTCTTTCCTTCAATAGAATGTTTAGACACAATAATAATAAAAGTAAAAGACTATTCCCATTATAAATAACTCAATTAATGTAAAGAAATGTTCTGATGGTAATGTTAATGAAGACAGAATTAGAAGATTTAGGAAAAGATAATTAAAGGGACATTTCACAGTTTATCAAGATATGATTGCTAGCTTAAAAAAGATGAACTTACAAAACCTATGGTATGAGATCATGTAGTAAGATAAAATAAAGGTAGAAATAACTTTAAATTTTTACATGTATTTCATCATACATATTTTATTTAAAAATCGCCTTTAAAGTAATTATTTATATATTAAATTTTTTCCCAGTAGATTCTGTAATAAAATTGAAAATAAATTCCCATTATATACTAAATATCAAGAAGAAAAGAGCCAACATTTTAAAACTGCATTTATAATGAAGAATATACTTTTTCAAAAAAGCAGTAATTACTATTCTGTAATTTGTCATAAAATAAGACTGTCATATAGAAAGGATTATGTTAGTACTTTCCAAAGAAAAGTGGTTCAAAAAAGGAAAATGTCAGCTTAATACAACTGTCACTTAGGATATACCTAAACCCACATTGTTTTAATTGTTTATAATGCTGTTTGTTATATGTTCTGTCATTTTGCAAAAGATGCTGTGTTTTACGAGTAAATTAGTTTATTGGGTCTGGAGTGAAACGAGAATATTAAATAACCATTATTGAAAATATATATAAGCAATGGAAAGGTTTGGATCTGAAACCCCAGTGAAGATAACTGAATCTTCATATAGTTCATGCTGTATTACCATCATTTTACCAATCCCTGAATAAGCCAGATTTAGAGATTATAAAATGAAGAGGAAAGAGATTAGACTGCAGTCTTTTTGGGGACCATCTGATAAGTGATAAAAAGAATTGGTGCCAGCTTGCAGCAATCCTATTTGGTGTCACATACAGCATTTTCTATTTCTTTGGGATTTACTAACCTCCATTTGGATATTATACTGACTATTTTGACTGTTCCATAAATTAGAAGCCACTTGCATCATCTTTTGTCTTTCACTCAAATCTATTACGTGAAATATTTTTATTTACGGTCATCTACTCCTCTTAGAAAATAAGTTCAATGAGATCAGACAGTTTGCTTTCATGACTGTAATAATCATCAATGTCTATTTCATGGTTGGTATACTATATATATTGAACTAATGAATGAATGTTGGAGTTATGTGTATAGTTGTCTTACTGAGGTCTAAGAGCTAAACTACAGCCCTGCAGATACAGTTTTCCCCAAAAGAAACTGTCATTTGTGTCACTTCTGAGGAATTAAATGAAGACTTAGGAAACTGGATAATAGAAACTTCTTCTTTCCTTCGAAAGTCAGTGATACATTTTTATTTGCAGGCTGGATATATGGATATAGGAGATGAGCCACCTGCCTTTAATTAGAGGCAGCCCCAGGGTGAGAAAAAGAAGCAACCATATAGAATTCTCTAAAGTGCATCTGGAGAGGTGCAAGAGTTAACAGGTAACTTAATGACACTATACTATCCAATGTTCAAATCTGATTACTTTAAAATGAAAAATGTCAAGCTGATCTCAGTTGGACTGTGTGAAATGATAACCATATCACTCCTACCCTTAGGACAACATAATTCGTGACAAAACATAATACAAAAGTAGCAGTGTATCCTTCCCTCAGGATGCCAGAGAGGCAACACCTGCCCTGATCACTGTGAATGGACATCAGTACTCACAGAATGTCAGTCTTCATTGTCAACAGAGCAATGGAATCCTAGCATTACGTGGAATAGGAGCAGAAGAGTTTAAGGAATGGTTCTTGAACTGAAGCTAGGCAGAGCATGTGGTATGGGGCACTCATTTCTGGCAAGATCTGAAGAAGGTGATCACAAGGTCTAATCTTGTGTCCGTAATTATACAGAAATACACTGTATGTATTTTTATATATAAAAAGATGCATATGTATACATATATCCTTATAAACATGTATCTCTTTATATGAATATATGCACACATATGTATATATTTAGTGTATTATTTTTACTGGATTGCATACAATGAAATATATACATTTTTATATCTCTATTTGTATTTTAAATATATATATTCATTGTAGCAATCTGGGTAAAGGTAATATATCTTAAAACTAGTGATTTATTCAATATCAAAGCATGTATTAGTTTTATGTAGCCAAAATCTCCATTGTAACAATATTCTTACTAAATATTCATCTTTTATCACATGGGTAGGGTTCCTTGAGATCAATGAGATTACGGATGGCTCACATGAACTTATCACCTGTCAGATTAGGAAAAGAATATAGGCTTTGGCTTCAGGAAAATCTGCCAAGTTTCAACATCAAAGATGTGGTACAACAAGAAAGATTCTACAACCAGAATGAAAACCTTGATATTAGAAACTTCAATTTCTGTCATATTGTGCTAACGATTTAGGTCTTTATGTTACCTGCTCAGTATTTGGGCTTCTGCTATAGAAGAAGATAACCATCAAAGGATTTAAGCAGAAAGTGAGAGCATCATGGGTGCTTTTTAAAAGATCACTTGGGAATCTATATGGAGATCCCTGGAAAACATTCAGGGGAAGATCATCTTTTATATGACGATTCATCAATCTCAATTAGAAAGAGTAAGACCCTGAAATAAGGTAGCAATAGGAGAGACATACAGAAATGTGCAGATGAGTGAATTCTTAAGAAAGTATGGTGGAAGCCATTTATTCACACATGAGGGTTTGAAAATGCTGTTGACATAGGAAAAATAAAGAACTCAACCCAAATATTTTACTTAGACTAGAAACTTTGAATGTTAGAGATAATGCCTTGGGCTTATCAAGCCCTTTTCCTCTTTGGTACACAACTAGACTGCATTTCCCAGACTCCTATATACTTGTTTGAGGCCACAGGAGGGAGTTCTAACCAATATAATTGGCTGGAAGTATATATTCTACTTTCTGAGGTGGAAAAACGAAAACAAAACAAAACAAAAAAACTTCAATGCCATTCTTCATGTTTTCTCTTTTTTCTTAGTCTACTGGCTGCATTCACAAAATACAGTAGGGAACTCTCAGGTGTTAGTGGGTGGATGGCAGTGGCACTAGATCTGTCTGTGAATAAATACAGAGAGCTAAACCCTCCCCTCCACCCTGACCCTTATCCATTTGCCCTAAATTGAACTAATGCGGGGGGAAAATAGTAGCACTTTTTAACAAGGAAGCTCCTCAAATTTCATTGTGTGTTTTATTATAAATAGCTCACCTCCCGTCTAAAATGGGTAAGTGTTCTACACATTCTCTAGTAGGGAAAACTTCGATATGATGCTTAGGACAATGCTGTGTATTATTGTTTCGTTGTTTTGTTGTTTTGTTTTCGTTTTTGTTTTGAGATAGGGTCTTGCTCTGCCACCCAGGCTGGAGAGCAGTGGCACAGTGAGTGCCCCCTGTAACCATCTCTTGGACTCAAGAAATCCTCCCACCTCAGCCCTCAGAGTAGCTGGGACTACAGGTGCACACCACCATACCTGGCTAAAGTTTTAAATTTACAGTAGACACAGGGTTCTGCCATGTTGCCCAGGTTGATCTTGAACTCGTGAGCTCAATTAATCCTCCTGCCTTGGCCTCCCAAACTGCGGTGATTACAGGTGAGGGCCACCATGTCCAGCCATATTTATATGTGTCATCGATTTTAATGCTTAATATGACTAGTTCTATGGTGTGATCATAATTTTTCTTAACAATTCTTTTTGTTGTCCTTGTAAAATTCAAAGTTAATGTGTTTTCTTACATAGCTTAGGAAGAATATTTAAATTAGGTAAATCCAGCTGAGAACTGTGATCAGAATTCTGGAGGCTGGAGTGGGCGGAGCAGCTAAATAGCAGGTTACTTGCCAGCTGGTTACATTCCTGTATTATATTGTGCCACCTAGAGACAGTTACTATTCTTTAAGGTGCCTTTGTAGCTTATATCATTATGTTTGTTGTAGATTGAATCACTAATTCTTCAGTTATTTGAGATTTGATGTGTAAAAATACTATGTTTATTTTAAAACTTTAAATAATATTCCATAATATCTATTATTTTGTGTATGGTATTCAAGTTCATTTGTTTGCTTTGGACAAACAAAATAAAATCTTCCATAAATCTTAAGGTGAAGGCTGTTTTATTTTCATAGATTCAATGTCTTTAAGACTCATCCTAATTGTCATATTCAATCCATATAAATTATTGATTTGAGAACTCTTACACTGAAAATTTTAACAAATTGGGCAGGAAGGCCAAATTTTAACTGTTCGTTAAAATATCTCAATCTGCATTATATATCTTTTCAATTAACAACTCAATATTTTGGACTCTTGTTTTTTATGAAGTATTCTAAAAAACAAGACTCAGTCTTAAATGTTCTATCTTAAAGAAAGCATGTAAATATAATTGGCAGAGCATAATTAGCATCTTCTTTTCCAATGTAAAATGGGTTGACAGTGATACAGTAATAATTCGGTACATCGCGCTTAAGCTAAAATTTACTTCATTAGGTTTTCACAGTTCTTATCATGCGAAAAGCATGAGTTGTAAGTTTTATGATCATTAAAAAGTGTCTATTTCTTTCAAGAAAATAATCTAACCCTATTTTATAAAATATGGGTACCCTATTAAGAATTATTTTAGTGACATATTTAAGGCAGTACTAAAAAAGAACTCAATTTTTAAACCTCTTCTGCTTAAAGAACACTTACTACATACATTTACCTTATTAAATTAAATTAAAAATTCATGTTACAGTCCAAAAGTTCCTTTCCTTAGAACATCTATTAAGCATTTATTAAAGATGGTGGGTTAATTTAAAATTTTAATGTATCACTTCATCAAGAAATACAGTATTTATATAAATCATTTAAATTTTGATAAGTCCTGAAATGCTTAATTCTAATAATACCTTGTCATTTAGAGACAGAGATACTATACATTAATATAAATTGTATCCCATAATAAAGAAAGAAAACTCTGTAGTTAAAATTCTAGAAGGAATGTCATAAAAACTGACTTATCATAGTGTTCTACAAGGCTCCTTTCATAAAGGAACTCTGTAAGCTAAGCCAATTTTTATTCCAATTGGCAATGACTTACATTAGTCAAAAGGACCTGCATGGCTAAAAGTTTTATAAACTTTTAAAAGTTTATAAAAATGCAGCCAAATGTTAATAATTCTTGGAAAAATTAAGAAAATCAGTAATAGAAATAGCAGGTGGCAGATTCTGTACAGCATTCCCATACTAAAATGTACACTATTTTAGAGTTTTTGCAGAAGCTCAAAATTAGCACCACTGAGCACAGAGATTGCCTTTACTGGATATCAGTTTAGGTTTCAATTCTCTAGTGATTAACATTTTTGGAATAGAAAGATACTTTAAATTAACTCATTTTTTCTAAGTTTCACATTACAGTGACAATGAATAAAAATTCAATTTTTATGCTTAAAATTATTATTGAATGAGATCAACATTGAAAAAGCAGTGGTTAACCACCTAATGATAGTTTACCTATTTTCCTTAAATTCAGTGTAAAATAGCTTTTATATCACAATTAAGTCACACTTAAATATTTTCTTTAACCAATATTTTTCTTATCTACTTGTAGCTTGAAATTTATAATTTTCTCCATGTTATAGAAGAAACTAAACTAAACCTAATAAATCAAAATTGAGAAAACTTTAGTATTTAAGTTCATGAAAGTAATGCATTTAAAGGCCATTCGAAAGTGTCTTAGTGGAAGTGACTGCACTGAGTTCTATTGACAATAATGATATCGAGATAGCAGCTTTATAAACTAAGCTGCTTCCTTCACAGCAAAATTTAATAAAAAAGCTGTAATCATCATCTCCACCTCCTTCTTCTTCCCAGTTTTCCTGTACTCACTCCACCTGACATAACCTATCCATTACTGGAATGATTTTACTCTTCTCAAGCACACCAGTGACTTTCAATTTTGCAAATGCAATAGTCATATGTTACACCCCATTTTACTTCTCCTCCCGGCAGGATCCAACTTGATTGACAGTTTTGCCTATTAACCGTCCTCTCCTCTTCTATGATACCACTTCTCCATTTTTCTCACACTGCTTTTCTTTCCTCCTCTGTTGGACATATAAATGTGATAGGTCCCAGAGCTCTGCTTTGGGATCTCTTTCTCTGTTGATGGTTTTCTTTCTTTTTTTTTCCCCTAGAGAATCTCATATATTTTGGGGTCTTTCAGTTTAAACATTTACTCTGAATTTATAAGTCCGGACTTGACTATTCCCTCAAATTCCAGAATTATATAACTAATTGCCTTAAATTTAGCAAGTGTGAACATACCTCTTGGTTCTTCCTTACACTTGTTCCTCACCCATACTTTGGCAACTCAGTCACAAGCATAGTTATTAATATGTATCCAGTTACTTGAGTTCTAATTAATTTCTAGATTTCCATTATATTTAATACTTACCTCTTCAAGATGACTTGATCATTTTAAATCTAAAACACATTTGAAACCTTTCATTTGTCTACTCTTACTTTAATAATAGAAATACAGAAATTTTATCTCTAGTCTCCTAAAACCTCTGAGGTCTTCTAGTTGGTTTTCCTGTTTCTATTCTTTCCTCGATCTCCATCCCAGCAAAACATCCAAAGTAATGGCTAAAAGGCCTAATGAGGTCATCTGACACTTTCCTCTTTAAAATCCTCCTATGTCTTCCCATGAATACTTTAAATAAAAGCAACACTCCATGCCCCACAAGGTCCTACCTTACAAGGTCCCGTGTGATCTGGCTCCTGTTATCCTCTGACTTTTCTCATGTTCCCCATTACAAACTTCCTTCACCCACACTGGACTTATTTCTGCTTTTCAAATATGTCAAAATTCCTTTTGGATTTGAAGATCATGACACTATCTATGGAGCTAGTGAGTGCCAGGAGCACGCTGACCCCAGATTATGACAGCACTATATGCTTAGCATAAATCTCATTCACTGATAACCCAACTGGCCTATTAACATTTATATCCTTTATTTTTCTCATCATTCTTAATTATCTTCCATATCCTTGCATATCTGCATGTTGATTGTTTTGTGAGTCTATAATTCCCTACTGTGGAACAATGCCTGGACCACAACAGGTTGGCAAAACAAAAACAAATGAATGACTATAATATAATGGGGAGCATGAAGTCAAGGAAGGTTTTCCGTTTTCTGCAGTAACATTTAAGACAGGAGATTACATAACTTGATGACATAAACTTGAGCATGTTTATGTAATCAAGGGGTAGCAAACACTGAGAAGTTGTAGATTCTACTATTAGAAGTTGCAGTGATAACTGACAGAGCATGAAGGTGGTAAAGAGACATTCAGTGATTAGCACTGGAAAGAACAGTAAACACTGACTAAGAAATGGATTGGTAAGGAAGAGTTGAAATACAGAGGAGTACACAGCTGTCAATGTTGGGATCAGAGTAAATTTTTGGCAGGATTGGCTCTCATGGGTAAGATCACCAGCAGCTAGTGCCAGAAGTGGGCTCCCTCCACTTTTCCTTTGCTAGTTATTTTGGGAGAAGAGAGAAGACTGCATCAAACAACTGTCTGCTCTGAGAGAAACTGCCCTTATATTTTGCAGTAGTCCCTTTAGAGCAATTAAATATTAATATTCTAGGTGGAATATCTGTTATGATTTCAACCAGGTAGACATATTAGAAACATTTAACTTTCTCCCCTTATATTTATGCTAGTTTCCTCTTCTCATACATTTATTACTGTCATCCATAGTATCTTCTAAGCTTTTCTGATTATTGTCTCTATCACACACACACATACACACACATATGTGAATCTACTTCTGATTCATTTTGATTCTCCCAGTTTCTTCACTGTATTAAATGGTATCTTCAAATGAGGCAGTTCACATGCTCACTTGAAACACGTGACATTTTTCTTCTCTGAATCTATTATTTACAATTCAGAGTACTATGATAAGCAGAGCAAAATCTCTCCACTATGTAGATTCCATTAAACAAATAATGGTAGCAATAAAAGCAGAAATTCATAAATAATTAGCAAGTAGTAGGCCGAACAGAAATCATCCACTGTGAGGTGACTGAGGAAAATCAATGGGAGGGGCACTGAGACTGTGTAGAATCAATCACAGTAATGTGCCATGCAACGGTGCAGCCTTTCAGTCATAACTGCTTTAATAATCATTTGAATTTAAGATGGCACAACACTGAACACATGATCTTGTTTTTCTTAGTTGATAAATCCCACTCAACCTTTCTTTATTTTTCAAAATACTTAGAACCCCAAGCATTGGTCATTAACTGAAATAAAGAAGGCCTTAAAAGGTTTTCAATGTTATTCATCCCTATGCATCTCCATATCTTGTGTTGAAATTAATTCTTGCCTAGATTTGCTTCTGGACCTTGTATTTAGCTTGCAAACATTCATATTTTAAAATGAAGTAAACATTAATCATGTCTACCTAAAGCTGTTTCTGAGGAGCCTAAAACAAAAATAAGCAATAACACTTTTAGCTCCAAGTGAATGAATAATCAAACTACTATAATCAATATACCACGTTCCATCTTGCTTTCCTGACATGCTCTCAATGAAAGGACTTTAGAAGGAGTTGGCCTCACCACAGGTCTAAGAGACCAGGGAGAAGTTTAATGTGACTTTAGAAAAATAAATGACAAACTTCCTATTCTTTTGATTACACATTGAAATAAAAGTGCTTAAATAAATAGCAGTTGGCCTTTTGTATCCATGGGTTAACCATCTACAGATTCAACCAAGCATATATTGAAAAGAAAAATATTCTGTCTGTAGTGAACATAGACTTTTTTCCTTACCATTACTCCCTATACAACACAGGATAACAACTATAGACATAGCATTTACATTCTGTTAGGTATTATAAGTAATCTAGAGATGAACAAAGAAAAGTGGTTCTTTGAGATGAAACCATTCATGGTGAAGAGGCTGTGAACATTGCTGAAATGACAACAAATGATTTAGAATATTCCATAAACTTAGCAGAGTTGTGGTTTGAAAGGATTGACTCAAACTTTTGAAAGAAATTCTGCTGTGGCAAAAATGCTAGCAAACAGCATCACATGCTACAGAGAAATCCTTCATGAAAGGAAGCATCAATTGATGTGGCAAACTTTATCACTGTCTCCTTTTAATAAATTGTTACAGCAACCTCAATTTTTATCTACCACCGCTCTGATCAGTCAATAGCTATCAACATTGAGTCAAGACCCTCCACCAGCAAAAAGATTACAACTTGCTGAAGGCTCAGATGATTGTCAGCATTTTTTGACAATTATTTTTTAAACTAAGGTACATACACATGTTATTAGACATAATGCCACTGCACACTTAATGGACTACAGTCTAATGTAAACATCACTTTTATATGCATGGGAAACAAACAAACTTGTGTGACGTAATTGACACAGCTGCCTTGCAAAATATTAATTCAAATGAAAGAAGTAATGTTAACTATAATAAGTATCCATACTATGATACAAAAGCTTTTGTTGAAATGTGGCTGGCTGATTTCCATGTTCTTTGATGTCATTTTTTTAAAACTAATTTAATTGTCTTACATTTGCTATGTTCAACAGATTAATTTAAAATTCACTAAAACACTTATTTGGAAGATCTAGAAATTTTGCTTCTAAAATAATTGTTAAAAGTTTGCTTCCACATATTTGAAACATGGAGATTGGGAAAATGGTGTATTGACAAATGGACCTTGATTTTAGTTACAAAATCAAATACTCAAATATTTGATGAAAATATTTCTAAATATTCATTTAAAAATTATCTTTACTTTGTACAAGTTACATACCAAAAGGAGGTCTTTGTCAAATATCAATCAAACAGCATTTTTGCTATAAAACGATAGATGAAGTATCTATGTTGTAAAATGTTAAGCTAAGTAGCATATGACTGAGAACCTATTGTCCACCCAGAAAATGTCAGCAAATTTGGAATACTTGTTTGTTGTTGCTGTTGTTAAAAAAAAAAAAAAAAAAAAAAAAAGGTGTTACTTATCTTTGAGTTTAGCACCACATGAGTTCCAGAAGGCAAATAGTAAATATCTGAGTAAAACAAATTTTCACTAAAATTCTGAGCATGATTACAAACTATTAGTAAATGTCTTTTACAATTATCAAGGAAGCCTGTTTTAATTAAATTAACTGCATCAATAACATACTATATCACTTTTCTGCATTTTCTGGTTTCAAATTCTTGCCACAATCATTTGCCAACAAATTTCTTTTTTCACCAAACCAAAATTTATTGAAAGCAGGTACCAGCTCTGACTAGAACAATCAGCTTAGAGATACCATTACTCAGAAGAACCATACATACAAAAATCTCAGGGAAAGGAGAATAAAAGAACTTAAAAGAATACAACTTGAACAGGACTTTTTTAACCAAATGGTCTTGTTGCAAAATAGTAACTACCACAAAGAGCCCTACATGAGAAAGCCATGTGTCCTTAAGCCTGGGGGTGAGGACTCTAGATCTCAAATTCTTAGAACACAGTGCATGATTCTCCGGGGCAGACAGGCTGGCTGGTGCATGAGGACCTCACTGCTGACTCCATTTAACAAAGCCCATGCCCCAGGCACAGGCACTACAGGGAATGAGTCACACCCGCACCTGGCCCCATGAGCTCCATAAGAGAGAAGTGCTCTCTGAAGTGACTGTCCCTAGAATAACTGTCTCCAAGCTGGCCACTGGACCATGGACAGCTTAGAGACAGTTATTCTATGGACAATCACATAAAACTCCCAGAATCTAAGCCTTACAATTCCCTTATCCAAATTCCCACTAACTAGGGAGGTAGAAGAGCAAGACATGGAAGTTGTCTCCAAACCAGTATTTGGTCTCCAGTAAACAGGGATAAACATAAAACACTGTTCCACAAGTGGGTTTCAAAAGAACTACTGGGCACAGCAGGTGAAAGATCCCAAAGTCCCATTTAGCACCTCTCATAGGAGGAGGACGAGGAGGACGAAGAGGAGGTCTGGGAGGGGAAGGTGTGATGAGTGCTGGAGGGGAGATGGGTATGTTCCCTGCCGAGGTCACTGCTGCCAACTGTCCTGTTTGCTGATCTGTACAGCTCCCCCCACTTTCTGGATCTGCCCTCTCATGGCCCAGAGCTCATTTATCGGAGCCTAAACTTCCCAGTCTCGAATATAGAGAGCAGAGATGCCAGATGCAGAAGTTCTCTGGGTAGGGGTGGTGAAGGTAGTCCTCCTGAGAACAGGGTTCTTCTGTGCCCCCTCAACTGCAAGGAGGGCAGGGTGATGAGGATGCCGAGTTATAGGAGGCAGAAGGCAGCAGCTCAGAGGGCAGGAAGGATTCAGCCGGGAGACTTACGGGAAGCTTCCATGGCATGGAACCAGCAAGCAATGGCTGGAGTCAGCTGGAATGGGGGACTGAACAGCACAGTTCCACCTAACTGGTGTGGGAACAACATGTCTGAATTCCTGAACTCCCCCAGAGCAACACGGCTCCTTGCTCTGGAACTTCACACTCAAACAATAAGCCTGAAGGGAAGAAGTCTCTTCATGGTCCCAGAGGTGCCCATTAAAAGTCCATCCTGTCAACTCTGGCTTCTGATTTGTGGGTCTGTATGCTGCAGAAGATTTGGGCGAGACGGTTGGAGAGCTTCTTAGCATTTCCCAAGGCCTCTGGATCCAGCTGAGCAATACTGTGCCTCTGCAAGTCACTGGCCAATAATCGCAGGCTCTCTCTGCCGCCCACTGGCAGTGAGGAAGATCTCATTGCTGCCTGCAAGAGGGCTGCCATTCCCTGAGATGTGGTAAATCGGCTCTCCTGCTGCTGGAGTGTGCAGGCCAGGGGTCTCGAAGACCCTTGAGTCAAACCTAGGTGTCAGGCCTGGAGTTGGTTTGACGATGGATGCCTCCAGTCAGCCCACAGCTGGGGTAACCGTGTTAGCACGGCTTGACCTTCTCCTTTTGCCTTTTCCTTGTATGGACTGAGGTCTCTTCTTGGATGGAGAATGCCTTTTGACTCTTGTAGTTTGAAGATTCTTACGTTTATTTTTTTTCTCCGTCTTCCTCTTCTACTATCATTTTATCTACTTGTATTACCTTTCGTGTTTTGGCAGATTTCAGGGTTGTCTGAATAGCTTCCGCTGTTTGTTTATTTCGGTGATATCCAGGTCAGCTGTTTCTGCCTATTCCAGGACCTGCTTGTTTCCTCCAAAGGTGAAGTAGTCGAGCCATTTCATCTCATGCAGTGCCTTGGGGAGTCGCAGGATCTCGATATTATCGAGGTTAGCCACCTCCTTGAGGAGGTTCTTGTCAGTAGGCAAAAAGCAAAGTCTGATCTTTACTAACTGAAGAGACATCAGGAAGATTGGCTTAGAGAGGAAAGAATATATCCAACTAGTTGAACAGCTAAGAAACACTGTGGCTCTTGATGCTGACATTGCTGCTCAGAAACTGTTCTAGGCTGATCTAAGCCAAAAGGCCCTCTTCAGTGCCTCAATTGATGACAAGGTCAGTAGACACGTTAAAATGATCAACAGTGTCTATAATCCTGTAGCCATTGCTGTTGATTGGGTGTACAAGACCATCTACTGGACTGATGTGGCTTCTAAGACTATTTCAGCAGCTACTCTAGATGGAACCAAGAGGAAGTTTCTGTTTAACTCTGACTTGGGAGAGCCTGCCTGCATAGCTGTGGATCCACTCTCTGGCTTTGTTTACTGGTCAGACTGGAGTGAACCAGCTAAAATAAAAAAAGCAGTAATGAATGGATTTGATAGACGTCTGCTGGTGACAGTGGATATCCAGTGGCCTAATGGAATTATACTAGACCTTATAAAAAGCCACCTCTATTGGCTTGATTCTAAGCTGCACATGTTATCCAGCTTGGACCTGAATTGCCAAGACCGTAGGATAGTTCTAAAGTCTTTGGAGTTCCTAGCTCATCCTCTTACACTAACAATATTTGAGGATCGTGTCTGCTGGATAGAAGGAAAAAATGAAGCCATCTATGGTGCCAATAAATTCACTGGATCAGAGCTAGCCACTCTAGGCAACAACTTTAATGATGCCCAAGGCATCATTGTCTATCATGAGCTTGTACAGCCATCAGGTAAAAATTGGTGTGAAGAAGATGGAGAATGGAGGATGTAAATATCTATGCCTGCCAGCACCACAGATTAACAATCACTCTCCAAAATACACCTGTTCCCATCCCAATGGGATGGGAAAGGCTGCCAAAGGATCAATGGGACCACAGCACTATCAGAGATCAGTGTTCCCCCAGAAGGGACTTCTGCTGCATGGGCCGTTCTTCCTCTCTTGTTCTTAGTGATGGCAGCAGTAGGTGGCTACTTGATGTCGCGGAACTGGCAACACAAGAATATGAAAAGCATTAACTTTGACAATCCTGTGTACATGAAAACCGCTGAAGAGGACCTCTCCATAGACATCAGTAGACAGTGCTTCTATTGGACATAGGTACCCAGCAATATCAGTTGTAAGCACAGATGATGCTTGAATTCTGAGATCAGTTGTAAGCATCTAGCTTGACTTCTGAGATGAGTCTTGACCTTTGAGGTCTAAACCAGTAATAACCCCATTGGAATGGTAACCGAGCTATTAGCTGAAGTCTCTTTCTTCCTCTTGTCTGGAAGAACATCAAGATACCTTTGCAAGGATCAAGCTTGTATACTTGACTGTTTTTATATTACTTTTGTAAATATTCTTGTTCACATTCTACTTCAGCTTTGGATGTGGTTACCGAGTATCTGTACTCTTGACGGTATTGCCACCTCTGGCCAAATATGTTCTTTCCCTAGAAAGCCATATTCCAGCAATGAAACTTGTGCTATAGTGCATACCACCTGTACATGCATTGTATAGGCCATCTGTATATATCCCAGAGAACAATTGCTATTCTTAAGCACTTTGAAAATATCTCTATGTAAATTATTGTAAACTTTTTCAATGGTTGGGACAATGGCAATAGGATAAAATGGGTTAGTAAGATGAAACTGCCAAAACAATTTGTAAACTAACTTTGTACATATGAATGAAATCTTTGACCTCAGTGGAGGTTTGCAAACACTGAGTATTCAATTTAATGCACAGTTTTTTTTTCAAGTGCTAAAAAATTAAACCAACAGCTTAACCACAAAAAAAAAATTGTTGTTAGAGAAGAGATTCATTCTTGCACAGTCTAATTTTCATCAGTGATTACATTTGTATTGTTTTCCATAAAACACTGTTTTTACCAAAGACATTTTTTAAAATTTTACTTAGGTTCTGGGGTACATGTGCAGGTCATGCAGGGTTGTTATATAGGTACATTCGTAAGTAGGTGGTTTGCTGCCTCTATTCCCCCTTCATCTATATCTGGCATTTCTCCCCATGTTATCCCTCCCATTGTTTTTACCAAAGACATTTAATTTTTAAAAAACATATTTTCTCTGTTATACTTCCTTTATTGGCTCAGGAAAAGAAAAGTTGTATTTGCATTTCAATATTTTAAAACAGAATTTAGCAAATATCTTAATTTGAGATGTATTAGAAACCTATGTTTTCTTTACCAGCTTTACAGAAAACTTTCCACACTGAATAACTTATCCTAATACTTCTTTCTTCAAATTTTCAAAGAATATCTCTTCATCTTCCAAAAATATTTACTGATAAAGTAATTTGTTTTAGCCATTTTGACTATAGCAGGAGGAATTTTTATCCCCATAAAATATCAAGTGCATTAGCGGGTCTATGAACTTGTATTGTTTAAATTTAACTTCACAGATATAATTTTTTTAGTTTAATAGAAAAACAACAATATGGACTCATGTATTTTATGCCAACGTTAATTTTCAAATTTCTAATATGTTAACTATTGCTATCTGGACTATTATATTATTATTTGTGTAGACCTCTATATGTTCCCCTACAATACTCAGTGCATATTTTAAAAAATTATAATATACACTGAAAATTAGAAAAAAATAGCTGAACCTAACAAAATGGCACCAGTAGGTGAGCTTTAGTAACCCATGTATGCAATTAAATACCAAGCAAGGCTCTCAAGTACCTATAAGCTAACAGTTAGGTATTGGCATGAAGTTAATAGTTATATGAAAATACAGAATATATGATTTAATAATAATATCACATTAGAAAAAGTCTAATGCTACTTTCAGGCTATACGTGCTTCTTGTCTGATATTTATATTCCTGAGAGTAAATGAGAACAGTTGGTAGTTACTGGTAGTATTTCAAGTTAAATTTTTTAATTAAAAATTTCTTACTTTATTTTCATGTTTTTAGAATAACTTAATTATAGTCTTCGGGGTTTGAGGGTAGTGTTGTAAATTATGCTTTCCTCAATACTGAAGGCAAAAAAAACAAGGCCTGTAAGTGTCATTCATAAACCAGGATTTCAATTTTTGGTGGTAAATAAAATAATACACTGTGTCTTATTGACTAGGTTTATTGATTCAATTCATGTTAAACAATTTAGTACTTTTATCTGCTTTAGAAATTTATGTTGATATTATGAGGACAAAGAAAAGTATCTAGTGCTTGAAAAAACAAGCAAGTAAAATTCTGTGCTGTATTCTCAGTGATATGTACACAGGTCAGACAAAAATGCCACCTTCCCAAGCATCTAATTCAGTCCAGAACTTCATGCCAATCTGGCATAAAGCTTCGTGTTTTATCCTGGATTAAACCCAAAGACCTCTGGAACTAGATGAAAGAAATACATTAAGGTACACACTATCTTTAATCTTCCAGGTATTTTTACTTTCTTACTTGGATTCTCAAAAAAAAAATGCTGCTCTTCTCTTGGTATAGTCAGTTATGTTTCCATATATCAGTTATTTGGTTATAAATTCTTTGGGTGTAAGGATTACGTGTTCATTTACTTATTCTTAGTACTAAGCCTAGTGGTGCCTGTCACAGGGAAAACACTCAATATATGTTATGAGTTTTAATGAATTACAATAAATTCTCATCATTTTTCTGCAAAGATATCATCTCTTTTTTATTCTCTTTACTGGCTTTATGTTGACTACCATTTTGAGCTTATTTTGTACACTTATCCTCCAGGTTCTTCAGTTTTCTCTAACCCTCACCATTTTTGCTTACTAATTTTTCAACGAATATGTTCTGTTGTCTCCCTGAATTTCTGTAGAGTCTGCCAGTCCTGACGAATGAGGGAGTCATGATCATCATTGAGGGTGCTTGAAATCTGTGGTTACTAGAGCCTTTCTTTTTCAGGGTGCCGTCACAGAGAAGAGTCATGCTTTGTCACAACAGAACTCTTGGTCACAGCCAACAGTTCCTTTATTGAAGAAGGCTGAATGGGTCTTATGGATTCTTTGTCTGACCCACTAGGTAATTCGGTCCTAGTTTTATTCAAAGTAGTCCAGAACTGAGCTTAGATGTTCTGCCCCTCACAAAGCATCTGGCTCACTCCTCTTGAAGGCCACATAGCACTGTGGCGAATGAGCAGGCTCTGGATTGGGCAGATGGAGGCCCGAATCTTTGCTTACCACTATTACGTTTGTCATCCGAAGCATGGTATTTGCCTATCTGTGCCTGCAGTTACACGTGTATGAAATGGACATAATATAGTGCCCACCCCATATGTTTAAGAGGATAAGATGTAAAGCTCATACAACAATGCCTTGGGCCCAAGTAAGCTTGGAAAAAGTGATAGTTCTTTGTGTTGTTTTCTTTGCACCACATTTTCTGGGCTTGACCACAGAGCCTGAAACAAGGACTTCTAAATTTCTCCAGGCTCTTTCTGATAAATTCAGCATTCTCTAGAACAGCACACGAGGTAATTTTGCTGTTGAAATCACCATAGTATATTTCTTAATTCTTAGTCTTCCAGCTTGGAATTTTATCCCTGACATGAAAACAGCAACAGTGAATTTGAGAGAAACGTCGATTAGAACAGTGTGTGTTTTACACCAGAGCACACACTGACAGGTGACAAATCAATGTGACCTGGGTGGGTGGGGGGAAAGAAGAACCTTCAGCAAGAATCATACCCCTTCTAGGTTATTTGTTTTTGTTTTTTAGGCTTATTCCCTTTCTTTATACTGATTTATCTAAACAAATTACTAAATTCCTAGTTGATCTATATTCAAAGCCCATTTCTTTTAAGACAAGTTGTACAGCGTTAATCTGAAAAGCTGAGGTTCAAAATGCTCAAAATCTGAAACTTCTTGAGGGCCAACATGAGGCCACAAGTAGAAAATTCCACACTGACTTCATGGGATTAGTCATAGTCAAAATGCAGTCAAAACATTGTTTTGTGAACAAAATTACTAAAAATATGGTAAAAAAAAATTATCGTCAAGCTATGTGTATAGGTATATATAAAACATAAATAAATTTTGTCTTTATACTTGAATCCCATCCCCATGACATCTCTTTATGTATATGCACACATTCCAGCCCCCCCAAAAAACCTGAAGTCTGAAACACCTCTTGTCCCAACCATTTCAAATAAGAGATACTCAACCTGTAAAACCATTTGTTGAAATTCTCTTAGTTTGAAGAGGAAAGACAGAAAGAGGAAGGGAGGGGGGGAGGGAAGGAAAGAAAGAAAGAAAAAGAAAGAGAATGAGAGAGAGAAAGAAAAATGTTTTATATGCCTTAAAAAAAAAAAAGAAAACAAAAAAAGCTTTAGATTTTTACTAGGATGTGGAAAAATGCTCAGGAACAGAAGTTTATTTATTTAGTTCCACAACTGTAACAGCAGTCCAAGTGAACTGATTCATAATACTTTCAATTTTCATTATTATAAATTCATTTTTCACCTTAACATTGAACAAGAAAGGATTACATGTTCTCCCATGTTTCATGGAACCCTAGGCACCTGTCCATAATTTCTAAGATGCTACTTCTAGGTTCAATATGGAAAAAATCATGCTCCTGCTGATCTGCACTACAGGAAAATAAGGCCTGCTGATTCCCTCCCTCCTCCTAGAAGAAGAGCATACAGGTTCAAGTGCAGACAATACGTCTTCCCATCTGACTGTAACATGGCCTTCCACCCATGACCTTTCCAATACACCAGCACAAAGGTGCACCTGTTACCCTGCTGCTTGGCTGAGCCCCACATCTGCATGGAGGACAGTGGCCAGGATGTAGCAGTGTGCCTTGTAGCCGGGAACTCTGTCACGGCGTCCCATCATGTGCTGGCCCCATTCAATTTATGAGCAAAACCAAAGCCCTGAAGACATTTATGACAGGGAGGAAGACTGTAGCTACTCATATTACTAATGATCAGAACCAAATGAACCTTGCAGAGACAGAAGCGATAAAGCCAAATGGCTAAAGTCCACAGAAAACTGATTCTAAGCATGTTAATTGTGCATAAACTAATGTGAAAGCAGTAATGATCCATGTGAATTTCAGACGATTGACTATATCATTAATCTCCAAGGCATGAATAATGTGAACCCCTCCCCTTCTCTTCTAAATGAACACTGAAAATACAGATCTAACTGGATATTGATGTAGGGAAAATGAAGAAGTAGGTGAAAGAGTAACAGATCAACATCTGGATTACTACAATTCAGATGATCATTATGTTGGTAAGTTTTTCAAAAAGTCTACAATGTTCATACACTTGATAGAGCATTTATAGTAAAGATGTTTCCTAGAGATAATTTTATTTTTTGTCTTAATCGTAAGATATATTTTATCTATTGAAACGTTCACACATATTATCATTAAAATATTATTTATTTATTGCTTTAGGGATTCTCATTTCAAATGCAGTGGTATTAACTCTTCCTTCTGTAGCTTCTCCCCACTTGTCACTAAAGTATTTAAAGTGACTTGGAAATAGTAAAAGCATGCATGGTAACTTGTAACAGGTACAGACAGACACACACACACACACACACACACACACACACACACACACACACAATCTACACAATAAAAAAAAAATACTAGGATCTATGATTAAGTGTTGCCAGGACAGAATCCAGGAGAAAATTCAGTTAACTGTAAGATAAATGGGTTAGATTGACAAAAACCATCAATATCTCATTGAAACATGGTTTGCTATTGAAAACAGGATAAACTTGGTGGTCTCAGAGGAGGTCGGGAGCTATTTTACTTCTTTCTCACTGACTGATTCCAGCCCAGATACCCAAGGTACAAAGCAAGTAGAAATCAGGGCACCCAGAAGTTCACTACAAGGATGTTCTATTTTGACACTATTTGCTGCCCACTTCTCCAGCCTGCACTCCACCTCTCTCTTTTACCATATGACAGCCAGAACCTAGTGAGGTGTAAAATGATCACAAGAAAAGTGCTGCATGAGATGATGGAGTCAGGAAGGGTCTAGGAGTCACACGGGTTGATGATTGCAGTTTCTCCCTTACTTGATGGAAAATGTCAAAGAGCTAAGTATCAGAAGAAGGAGAAAATTATAGCCCTGGCAACAGAAACGACTTTACAAAAGAATTTACATTTCTTAAGGTTAAAGGGAAAAACACATGAAGAACCATGGAGTTTGTGGGGAAAGTATGAGAGCACAAAGAAAGTAAAACATCATCCAAAAATGGACATAGAAATCTGCCCTTGAACAACAGAGATATTGTTTAATCAGCTGGTATTTTTAATTTGTAGGTTAAATGACAGCTTATTCCTCTGAGATAAAGGCATAAATCCATTAGTAAAGAAGGTCCCCAGATGAAAAACTAACATAAAGTAATTACAAGTATGACTGTTAAGACATCTCTGGAGAAAGAAGACAATGGGAAAAAAGCATAATTAAAATACACATTTGTGCTATTGGAACATACAGTAAGTCCAGTCAATTCTGTGAAGGACAAAATGAGACAATTTCCCAGAATGCAGAAATGAAGAACCAAGAATAAAAGGAGAGCCAATACAACTATGGGAGATGATAGATAGAAACCAATTCTAAAAATAGCAGATTTACTGGAGAAAAAGCCAGAATAATTAAAACAGAAATACACATTAAGAGTAGAAATAAATAAAGTCTGTTCAAGAATTTTAAAAGCCAAGCTAAACATATCAAACCAAAGAAAACTCTAAACTTTCAGATGAAATGAATTCATCTATTTCTCTGTAAGATGCCTCTATCAGATACCAATCTAGACATTAACAGAGGTTTTAATTAAAATCGTAACATTGAATTCACATGATGGGAATGATCTACTTTAATGTTCAGAAAGGCCCACACATCATAGCATGATCTTATCCTCCCTCACTTCATTCCATTTCCTAGAGGAGTGAACTGAGGCTCAGACAGGCTGCATACCCTAGAAAGAACGCTGAGGCCATGGACTGACTGATTTGGTAAACGGAGACGCTATCAATCTAGTTACTCGTACTTACATCTCACTCTGAAGTTAAGACAAGTGAATTCTCATAGGCCACTATAGGTAGAAAATCAGCATCAGCCACTGATACCACTGAGATATAGAAGCCAGAGGCATGTGGTTCCATTTAAAGTAACCTAGAGGTGGGTTCATAACACCAGTTTCTACAGATGGTGTCTTGATCCCAGCAGGAGAGCTCGTATTACATAAATTCAGTAACAGAAGACTGAATGTCCTGAGGCCTTCTGTCAATTGTATATACAATAGGCAACATTGCAATTGAATGAATAATACTTTCCTAAAGATTGAGTACAAGGTAGCTCTTGGATGCCAGTTGTTTGTATGCAGCTCAATACAGAAAGCATGTTCCCAATAAAGGATGTTAAGACAAAATTCCCTGCTGCCGTGTTCCCCATCATTCCCTTCCATGTAGGTCTTTTATTCCAACCTACCGACATCTTAAGAGGTTGTTAAGTTATTAGGCTGGTGGGCATTTTGATATCCCTCAAATTAATTCATTTGAATTTTACTTGAAAGTGGGCAAAGATGAAGTTGAGTTACCTCTAAGTAACAGGATAACCATAAAGATGCCTGCAGTTTCTCCAAAAATAAAAAATAAACAGCAAAAGAGGAAAAAAGTTTCATTTTTCTAGAAACAATTTTTAAAGCAAAAGCAGTGTGTATAAGAAAATACATTGTCAGAAGAAAATGTTGCTAATTATACTTCAAAAATTATATTGTTTTCTAAGTAATCCTTAGATTAGGATAGTATCCCTATTTCTGTTATTTGTATGTACAATAACATGCCTCAAAATCTCTTATATGATCTGTAGTATTAAGCTTACAACATTTAGAGTGTGTATATAGTATATAACATGTTAATCAGTAAAATGTCATTGCTTATTTCAAGTGTATTCATTCAGGAATCTGTTTTTACTAAGTGTTTGTTATATTTTCTAGCAGAATAAGCAAAAATATTCATGTCTACTGCTCATTTCTCAGTATCTCTCACCTCTCATGGCTCCCATGTTGAGTGAGCAATGAAAAAATAGTAATTTTCCCCCAACAGATGAAGGTGAGTATGTCTTTGTTTGCTTGCTTTTTAATGGCAGGAAAATTGTAGAAATTTAGTTTCTTGTAGTCAGTTATTTCTGTCTTCCTTGGATGCCATATCACCATACTGTTAGCTTTCATCTCCGAAGGAATAATTTTAAATGCCATTTCTCTCTTTTACCTCTGTCACAGCTTTACCTGGTTTCCATTCCTAAAATATTTATAGAATGTCGCCTCTCTGTGAGGTACTATGGTGGTCATTGGAAAGACAAAGTAATGAAAAATTAAGAAAAAGGTAAGAAAATATAAGAGCAGACTGACTATCAAAGGGAGAGTTGTGTCGAGAGGTAATGTTAAATGTAAGATAATGAGATGACAACAGAAGGAATCAACCAGAGAGAAGCTTTTGGGGAATATACTATTTTACCTAAGAAAAGATTTATCTGATGCTTAAAGGGTCAGAGATAATTAAAAGCAATAGGGAAAAAGGAATTCCCATTAGAGCAGACAGAAAAGACAGCAGGAGGAGGGTTAAAAATACCAGGAAGTATACCAGGACATGATCAGCAGGTTGATGTTTCTGGAATATAATTTTTGAGGCAGGGATAAATCATGACAGAGGCTATACCATGGAGTTCTTCATATTAAACTTCTATTACTCAGCCACTTTCTTTTTTTTTTTTTAGAGTGCTTATTACTATGAGGCAGATATTATGTATTTATATTTATGGTCTGTCCTTCTTTTTAGAATGTTCTCTTCCCAAGCACAGAGTTTTTCTCTATCTTGTTCACCACTCTACCCTCAATACTTGCAGCAGAGATTTACACAGAGGAGACGCCCAGTCCTTCAGAGAGAAATGCAGAAATGAATGAATGAATTGAATGCTTAATATCGTATCTTTCAAAACCATCCTCTGATTTCAATTCCTTTTTCAGTTTGATCACAACATAACCACAGTCAAATTCTTCACTATTTCCAATCACATCAATATTTTTATTAAACTGTTGTTTTATTTCTATGACTTGACTATTTTATTGCCTGTAAAGAGAAAGGCTTTTGAGTGGGTCTCCAGCTAGCATGCTAATTATCTGCAAAGTTATGAAACTTCAAGACAGAATTAATCTCATCTAGAAAGCATAGATTCTAAGAACTTGAACTCTAGATTCACACAGTCAACAGTAGCTTCTCTATTGACAGTGTGTCCTTGGGCAAGTTACTTAACATCTCCCTATTCTGGTTTCCTCAGATGGGAAACAATGTCACCCACTTCTTTTGCCTAATGGACCAGCTGTCTTTAGGTGAAAAAGATAAGAAAATGTAAGAGGAGACAGACTATCAAAGGGAGAGGTGTCTCAGCCTACCCCAGTAAAACCTTTAGGCCTTCCAAAAGGTTTGAGACTAATCTATAACTTTCCCTAATATTTTGCTAATATTTTGTCAGCCACCCCAAGTGAATTCCAACACACTTCACCATTATTGAGAATACTGGATTCTACAAAATCTGTGAAACTCTTAAAACCATACACAATGCATAATACATTTTGGATTTCTTATATTAATAGTCCTGAGTATGCTTGTCCGTAATCATTATTATTGTACCCAGACTGAGGACACTTATTAGAACTTTAAAATTTTTGTACCTACTTGTCTAATGTGATGTTCTGTATATATTTGGATGATTAACAAATGATTGCTCATTTATTGTGTTAAATCTTAAAAGGAAGACTTTCTTTTCAGCAATAGATACATTCAATGTACATAAAATGGTTTCATAAATTTTCAAATACGTAACAATTCAAGCAAAAAATAATAAAATAAGATAAACAAATGTATGAGGCTTTCTTTCTCATGATTGTTGAAGTTTTTCACTTGTTCACGGTATGTTTTATTCCTATGAATCAGCAAAGCTATTTCTACTTAATTCTAAATAAAGGCATCTCAACATTTCTTTTCCTTACAAAATAATGTACCAGTTATAAAATTTTCAATTCTCAGTGGCATAACTTGTAAATAACTTTACTTTGCTTTTAGAAATTCTGCTAACATCAGAGCAGAGATGTTATAGGTACAGTGGGTGTGAGTTTATTCAGTGTTGTCTAAACTGGTTATGAAAACAATTGCATACTCTTATGTGAGAAGGGATTTCATCTATTCTGTCAGCTTTTGTAAGTAACACATTTTCAAATACTACACCAACTATAGAATGAAAAAAATATTTGTAGAGAATATTTTATAGATGTTTTATAACGAAAAGACTGAAGCCAAAGAAAGCTAAATTCATTCATTCATGGTTTCATTTATACATTTACTCATCAAGCATTTGTTGAATTTCTATAGCTATTGCTGCCAAGAGAACAAAAGTAAAAAATGTAAATAGATGAGAAAAAAAATTTCTTGTAGTGCTGTAAGTGGATAAGATTAGAGGCAAACTCAATGTACTGTGACGACAAACCGTGGATGGGGTGGTTGAGGAAGTAGTTGATCTTTCATTGAGGAGTAGAGACAGGTTTACCAACGGAAATAATTCCTGAATAGCCTCTAGAAGAAAGCGTAAAAACGATCAGGGTGAGTAATGAGGCAAGAATATTCTAGGCAGTGGAAGCTGCATGTGCAAAGCACGAAGACATGGAAATGCATAGATTTAGGCAATCATATACTTGAGGTGACCAAGGAAACAGCAAAATCAAGATATAGACAGAGGCAGACCAAGTAGAAATATCTTCAGTGCAATCATCTGCATGTATATAATTCTAATATTCTAATGAGAGCCTCCTGATTCTTAGAAAACATATTCTTGTCATAACAAAATGTTTTCATTTCTGTTTCCAGAAATTTTAATCAATCCTGCAACAGGCTATGGTAATAAAGTAAGACATACTCTTGAACCTAAAATCATGTGTGAATCAATTGTAGAAGATTCCAAAGAAATCACTCAGACCTTTACACAAAGTAGTAGAGCTTCCTACATTCTCTTCAGGGATGTTATAGATTTGAAAGATCACAAAACAAAAGAAGCAGAGGCTGGAATTTCACTCTCTGAAACTTCCTCAGAACCACAAAATAAGAGCTACAAGTTGTAAGTTTGGTTAACTGTTATGTTTAAATCATATTCTGGTCACTCTCAAGAATTTATATGGGGAACATGCTTTATTTAGGGTTTACTTTACTTAAAAGAGACCTAGAGTTTTCTTAGTTATAATTTTATAATCAATGATTATTTTAAAAATATTTTATGTAATCTATTTTTTTGACTGGCTTTAATTTTTAAACTGGCCTTAGTTTATGTTATTTTTAATCAAACTTTTGTTTTGAAATTTTAATTTCTGAAATAAAAATACAATGTAATACTGTTTCCCAGAGCTCTTTCATTCATATGATGTTTTTGAAAAAGTGTGTGTGTGTTCCTAAAATGATTCTACTTCTCTTAAAGTCCTGAGAGACAGCCTTTATTTTGCATTTTCATGCAGCTCATCTTCCAAGCTTTTTGCTACTATGAAATACAAGCAAAGTTTGGTATACAGTGGATGATCACTTTTAAGTTCATGTTTAAAGTACAAAAAAATTGACCTTTAATGTGGCATACAGTTATATGACTTCTCTCCTGTGTCTATGTTGACGTAACCACCAACTCCAAAAAGAAGGCAGAGCAGTTATATCCCATTCCCCAGAGTCCATTCTCTCATCCTATCCCTTTACAGCCCCACTACTTCTCACTCCTACATCCTGGCAACCACTGATCTGTTTCCCATCACTGCAGTTTTATCTTTTTAGAGATTAAAACATACATGGATACATGGAGTGTGTAACATTTTGATACTGGCTTCTGTCACTCAGATTAAGGCCTTCGAGATTGATGTAAGACGTTGTGTGTACCAAAATAATGTACATTTTTTAATTGCTTAGCAATTAAATTCTATAGTACAGATGTATCAGAATTTGCTTATCCATTCAATCACTGAAAGATATTTGGGTTATTTCAAGTTTTTGGCAATTATGAAAAGAACTGCTATAAACATTCATATGTAGGTTTTGTATAAATCTAAGTTATTTTTCCAGGGTAAACACCAAGAAGTGGGTTTCCGGGGCCATATGGTAGGTGAATGTTAAATTTAACATAAAACTACCAAACTATCTTACAGAGTAACTGTATCATTTTTATTTTCTAATGGAATGTATGAGAATCCCAGTTGCTCTGTATTCTCACCAGCACCAGAAATTGTTAGTACCTTTTATAGTTGTATAGCAATATCTTATGGCTTTAATTTACTTTTTCCTAGTGGTTTTGATTTTGAACATTTTTTCATATGTTTATTGGACTTCCATGTCTTCTTTTGTGAAACATCTGTTCAAGGATTTGGCCCCTTTTAAATTTGATTCTTACTGTTGCATTTGGAGATTTCTTTACACATTCTGGCTCCTTTTCAGATACATAGCTTGAACATATTTTTGCTCTTTCTATGTTCTTTAAAGTTACTGTTAAAGTTAACTTCTCAAAGTTAACGTTAATGTTGACAGTAACTTTAAGAGACTTCTAGACTTTCTAAAGTATCTTAACCTAACTTCAACAGAACAAAAGTTTTAGATTTTACTGTGGTCCTACTTATATGTACATATATATTTGACTTTCATGGTCTTGCTTTAGTTGTAAGGTCTAACAACTCTACTCCCTGGGAATGAAGATTTTCTTCTATGATTTCTTTTAAATGTATTACAGTTTTGTGTTCCATACGTACATCTATGATCGATTTAGAGCTAATTTTTTGATAAACTGTGAAGTTTAATTTAGTGCTCACTTTTCTTTGCATGTGGTTGCCCAAGTGTTCCAAAGCCATTTGTTGAAAAGCCTGTCCTTTATTGCCATTGCCTTTGCACCTTTGTCAAAAACTTGGCCATATTTGTGTGTCTACTTCTGGACTATCTTTTCTGTGACATTAATCTCTGTGGCCAGCCCTTAGCTAATAATTTATTCCTCTGATTACCACACAATTTTTTGAAATTAGAAAGTCTCTCATTTTGTATTTATTCAAAATCGTTTTGGTTAATTTATCATCTTAGCACCTTCATCCTTTCCTATATGCATTTTAGAATCAAGTTTTACATACAGAGAAAGAAATCTTGTTGAGACTTTAGATTTGCATTAAATCTATTGATCATTTTGGGTTGAATTAACTTTATTGCTATATTGAGACAAGTCTATGAATATCTTATATCTCTTTATTTATTTAGGCTTCTTTTGATTTCTTTCACCTGTGTTTTAAACCTGTCAGCATTCTGTTTCTGTACTTGTTATGTTAGATTTACAACTAGATATTTACTTTTTGGAGCTATTATATGGTTTTCATTGCTTCTATAGAGAAATGTAGTTCATTTCTTGTGGTCAATTTGTATCCTATAATCTTGCTACAATATCTTAGTAGTTACAGAAGTTTTTTTGGAAATCCTTTCAGTTTTCTGTATGGAATATGTCTTACCTGACTGAACACAATTTAATTTCTTCCTTTCCAATTGGTATGCATTAAAGTAAAACAGGAACAAAACAAAGTACACACACACAAAAATAACTCTTCTTTAAATGTTCCCTAGAAATTATCAGAAACAATCTTCAGAACAAAGTAAACAAAGAAACTAACTCTTAAGTGTTCCCTAGAATTTAACAGAAACAATCTTGGTCAAGAGGATTTTATTTTCGGAAGAAAATTAACTACAAATTAAACAGTGATATGAACATGCTGATTATGTAAGTTACACTTAGGTGTGCATTGGTGATTTCTGGCTTCCAGGAATTAATATATTTCCTGCAATATGACAAACTCTGGTGTGTCAAATTTTTTGTAATATAGTCTTACTGTTTTAATGTTTCTGGAGTCTGTAGTGATAGTCTATCTGTAATTTTTTATAGTGCTAATTTGATACCTATAAAGACAATTCATTTTTAGTCTTTCTAGAATTTTACAGCTATTGTTTTAATATGTTTTCTTTATTGTTTTCCTGTATTGGGGGGGGCAGTATTTCTGCTTTTCACTTTCTTATTCTCTTACTTCTGCTTGCTGTGGAGTTTACTTTGCTCCTTTTTCTAGATAGAAGCTGAGATAATCCAAGCTTATTCGTGTCAAGCTTTTCTTTTTTTGCATAAGCATTAACTCCTACAAGTTTCTGGCTAAGCACTGCTTTAGCTGGATCCCACAAATTTGATATGCTGATTTTTTTTTCCCTCAAATCAGTATGTATTCTAACTTCCCTTTTGATGTTTTAATTGTTTGAAAGTATGCTATTGTGGAATAATGGACTGACAGACTTGGTAAGTGGGATAGTGGGAGGGAGGTGAGAAATGATAAATTACTTAATGGTGCAAGGTACATTATTCAGATGATGGTTACAGTAAAGCCAAGACTTCATCGCTATACAATATATTCCTGTAATATTGTTCCTTGTTTTCTGCACTTGTTCCCCTTAAATTGATACAGATTTTTTAAAAAGAAGAAAATATGTTAAATTCCCAAATATTTGGAGGTGTTCCTGTCATCTGTGTTATTTTTGGAGACACATTATGTGTGATTTTAATTCCTTTATATTTGTTGACCTTTGCTTTAGAGTCCAGAATATGGGCTGTCTTCGTGAATGTTCCTTGTGTACATGTGGCAAACTACACTGCTGTGTTCAGTGGAGTATTCCAATGTCAATTAGAATTGATCGATTGATGTCACCCCTTAGGTCAACATTCTCGTCTATTTTCTGTCTATAGAGTGTATCAATTACTGAGAAAAGAATGTTGAAATCTCTAACTATACTTGGGAATGTGTCTGTTTATGTTTTCAGTTCTGATCGTACCTGATTTATGTTATCTACAGCTCTGCTGTTAGGTTCATACGCAGTGGGATTGTTTTGTGCTTTTAATGTAATGTCCCTCTTCATCTCTGGTCATGTTTCTTAAGCTTACTCCAGCTAATACAGCCACTCCAGCTTTGTTTTTGTTTGTGTGTGCATGTATTATTTTCCCCATCCTTTATGTCTAGCCTATCTACATTACCATATATATTTGAAGTAAATTTTTAGTAGACAGCATATAGTCATTTCATGCTTTTTTAATCCATCCTGACAATCTTTGTATTTTAATATGTGTGTTTGGTTATTTTGCACTTAGTGTATTTATTAATATGCTTAGATTTAGGTCTACCATTTTATTATTTGTTTTCTGATTGCTCCCTCTGTTTTTCAAACTTTATTCACCTTTTCTTATTTTCCTTGGGCTATTAAAACATCTTTTTAATTCTATTTAAATACATCTACTGCATTTTTGGCTGTATCTCATTGTATAATTTGCAAGCATATGTGTGTCCAGTGACTTTAGAGATTATCCAAATACTTAACTTTTCTCAGTCTACTTACAATTGATATGTTAGCATTTTAACCAGAGCACAGAAATCTAATTACTTTATAGTTACCAAACATTTTAAAGAATCATGAGGAGAAAAATCACCTATTTACCCCAATAGTTGCTATTTTTGTTGCTCTTCTTTGTGATATTGCAAGTTTCTTTCTAGTATAATTTCTTTCTATAAAGAGTTTCCTTTAGCAATATTTTCAGAGCAGTTCTGACAGCAACAGATTCTGTTAGTTTTCCTTTATTTGAGAACACTATTATTTTATGTTCATTGTTACTTGATTTAGAATTCTGGCAGGACAGTTATCCCAGCACTTTGAACGTATTTCCTTTCCTCATTTCCTGATCTCCATAATTTCTGATGAGAAATCTGCAGACAGACATTTAACAGAATGTCTCCATGTTTCTTAGTTTTTAAACATTTAAACAGTTTTCTCTGGATGCTTTTGAGACTCTTTCGCCTTCTTCATTTCTTTGATTATGCTGTGTCTGGGCCCATACTTCCTTGGGTTTACCTGATCTAGGGTTTGATGAGTGTCTTGAATCTGTAGGTTTATATATTTCATTGGACGTGGGAAATTTTCAGCCTTTATATCTTACAAATTTTTTTCTGGTCTGCACTTTTTGCCTTTCTGGGATACCAATGCAAATCATAAACCTTAGGAACTATTTCAAAGGCCAATTAACAATTGTTGATGTTTCTCAGTTTTGACTCTCTCTACTGTTAATCTTGCGTAATTCTCATTGATCTGTTTTCAAGCATATGGACTCCTGTTCTCCTGTTTTGGTCAGTTCTATCCTGTGATGGTGTCTAACATGATTTTTTTTAGTGCTCCATTTTCTATTTGTATCCTCTATCATACCAATTTACTGAGATTTTCTATCATTTCATTCCTGCAATACATTTCAGCTTTATTTGTTGGAATATTGTAAAACAGCTTGTTAAATTGTTTGTCTAATTATTCGAATTACTGTGTCACTTCAATAATGGCATTTATTTTATTTTCATATATGAGCTGATATTTTCCTTGTGAACCATATGTAAGGTAAGCTTTTATTTTATCATAGACATTTTGAGTATTATGTTTTGAGAATCTGGGTCTTATTATTATCATCTTATGAAAAATATCTCCATTTTTGTTTTACAGATAGTCAACACAGCAGGGGTCAAGCTACTGGATTTGACTAGCTTTCCTTAGCTCTCCTTCTCTGTCATGTCCTCTGAAGTTTCCAATTCTCTGATGTTCCCTTTTTCGGTCTTTTATTCAGAAAGCTAGGGTTTTATTTATCTCACTCTTGTGCTCTTTCTCTCTAACCTGTACCCATATCGAAGGCAGCTGGTGGGTGGACAAAAATAAAGTAAAAACAATGTGAGTTTGCCTCACTCTCTTGAGGGCACAGCTAGTTAAATCAGAGAGGAAGGTGCCTCTTCTTTTGGGTAGCTGCAAGCCCTCACTCCTGCTGCTGCTACTGCTACTCACACACCGTTTTCCCAGTTCTCAAGCCTAGATGAGAAGGCTTCTCCTGGTGTTCCTGATGTCCATGCTGATGCCCACTTCCATCTTTCAGGTTGCCTTAAGTCCAGCATGGAGAAACTTTTAAAAAAGAAAAGTCACCACCCATTTAGTCATACTTTGAATTCTGGTCTTCTTCTCCAATCTATCTGTCACAATGTACTTTTTAAAGTAAAGAAAGAATGTTCTATGCATTCTGTCCAGGATTTATAGCTTATTCCATTTTATCCCAAACTGAAAACCCTAGATGGATAAAGTTTGTTTCTTAGTGGCATATAGGTAAAAACTGAGTCAAAGCTGAAGTCCCATTTTTCAATGAAGAATTAGCCTGATCTTTGAAAAAAATGTTACTGAATTAGTATGTAACAAGAAGATTCACTTAACCAAATTTCCCTACTTGCTATTTCCCTACAGAGTTCACTAAGAAATTACTGTACATACATGGTATTCTATATGAAAATGTTATGAAGATTTAATCTTTACTGTAATATTGATTCTGGCATTTTATGCTCTTTTGTAGCTGGTTATGATCTGACTGCTACCTCCACTCACTGTAAAGTTAATTAATCCACTTTTCAGATAAATTTATTAAAAAATACACAGTCCTCTTCACGTCTATCAATCTCTTCATATGCTACTACCTTGACTAGAGGTTCTGTGTTGTCAATATCATTACGAATACATTTTCAATAATCTTTTATCAACTGATTCTATTTATCCAACCCTAGGAAAATCATCTTCCTATCGAATAGGCCAAAATAAAAGAACAAATTGATTTTTCACAGTAATTTTCATGTTTATCTTTTCTGAGATCATTCATCAGTACAAACTGTTTTGCTTAAAAAAAAATGTATCATTGCCAGTAATATTTGGGAGAAATTCTATCATGTCTGGAAGATTTCTCCTAGGTTTTTAAGCTGTGATTTCCTATTGTTTGAACCCTGGAGCCACCTCACATTACTTTTGAATACTGTTATTCTTCACTTATAAACGGGATGTCTGTTGGTGTGCTTCTCATCTGTATGAGTCTTATTCTTACATCCAAACTATTTTTTCTATGTTAAGGACATTTCAGGATCCTCTCTATTTTCTTCACTTGGTCCTACCCATCACACTGTACTACTTAGGATGAAGTGGGGGAAAGAGGTTTCTAGTATCTTTCAGCATTCTATCTAGGACGTAATGTTTTATTTTCATATGCATGTGAAAGAAAAGGGCTAATATCTAGTCTTGGGGAAACCCGGAGATTTGTCACTTGCTTTATTTCACCGTTGCCACATTCAATCAGGAAATGTTAGGAGTTTATCTATGCTAGATGAGAGAGAGAGAGAGAATTTGCCCAAGGACGACAGGCCAAGCCAATCTCCCCCATTTCATGGTTTCAATTAGTCGTGGAATCATGAGTAACCTGTACAGACAAAATAGCACATATAATAGGTCTAAGTGTAAAAGGTGAAGGCATTATAGTACGTAGCTGGTCAGATATGAGCAGGGCAGGACAGACTCCCACCCCCTATCCCACAAACCAGGAATGTCAGGTGACCATCAGGTGATGGTCAGGCAGTTGTTAAGCTGTCCCTCTAAAATGATAATTGGTCCAAGCCAGCACCAGGGAAAGAGGGGAAAGGGAGTCTCACAATAGACAGAAACACCTGTAGCTGGTTATCCACAACTTCTTGATAAGATCTCACCAGTTGTGCAAAGGTCTCATGTATGCCACTGAGAGGCAAAATGGGCACATTTAACTGGTACATGATCTCTCTCTTTAGGAACACTGGACTGGAAAGGAAAAAATGCCTCAGGTGAGCATGTGTGCAACTCCAGTAAACATTCTGCACATGGGGCCCCTCCCAAGTGCTAAAAGCCCTTTGTGCATGCAGATAGTCCACCCTAAGGAAAGAATCAGAAGAGAAATAACTGAAGACCCCAGAGGCATGCCAATGCATAAAACCCCAAGTCAAAAGGTCAAACTGCACACTTGATCTCTCAAGTCACCCGCCTGGCCCTCTTCCAAGAATACTTTAGTTCCTTTCATTCTTGCCCTAAGTATTGGAAGTTCTGGTCGGTACAATCAGGCAAGAGAAAGAAATAAAGGGTATTCAAATAGGGAGAGAAGAACTCAAATTGTCTCTGTTTGCAGATGACATGATTGTATATTTAGAAAACCCCATGATCTCAGTCCCAAAATTCCTTAAATTTATAAGCAAATTCGGAAAGTCTCAGGATACAAAATAAATGTGCAAAATCATAAGCATTTCTATACACCAACAGTAGACAAGCTGAGAGCCAAATCATGAATGAATTCTCATTCACAATCACTACAAAGAGAATAAAATACCTAACATACAGCTAACAAGGGATGTGAAGGACCTTTTCAAGGAGAACTACAAACCACTGCTCAAGGAAATAAGAGAGTACACAAACAAATGGGAAAACATCCCATCCTTATGGATAGGAAGAATCAATATCATGAATATAGCCATACTGCTCAAAGTAATTTATAGAGTCAATGCTATTCCCACCAAACTATCATTGACATTCTTCACAGAATTAGAAAAAAACTATTATAAATTTCATACGGAATCAAAGCAGACCCCATGTAGCCAAGACAAGCCTAAGCAAAAAGAACAAAGATAAAAGCATCACGCTACCTGACTTCAAACTATACTGCAAGCCTACAGTAACTAAAACAACATGGTACTGGTATCAAAACAGACATATAGACCAATGAAACAGAACAGAGCCCTCAGAAATAATACCACACATCTATAACTATCTGATCTTTGACAAACCTGACAAAAAGAAGCAATGGGGAAAGGATCTCCTAATCAATAAATGGTGCTAGGAAAATTAGCTAACCATATGCAGAAAACTGAAGCTAGACCCCTTCCTTACAGTTTATACAAAAATTGACTCAAGATGATTAAAAACGCAAAGGTATAATCCCAAACCATAAAAAGCCTAGAAGAAAACCTAGGCAATACCATTCAGGATATAGGCATTGGCAAAGACTTCATGATGAAAATGGGATCTAATTAAAAAAAAAAAGAACTTCTGCACAGCAAAAGAAACTATCATCAGAGTGAGCAGGCTACCTACAGAATAGCAGAAAATTTTTGTAATCTAACGATCTGACACAGGTCTAATATCCAGAGTCTACAAGGAACTTAAACTTTTTCATACCCTTTCACTCCTGCTTCAAACTTACCTCAGTCTGTCACTCTGCCCCACACCCCTCAGTTGAATTCTTTCTTCTGAGGAGGCAAGCAAGAATTTAGGCCACAGGAGACCTCTACAAATTCACCACCAGTAACAAAGGGACATCAGATTGACCACACTAACTCAGTCTCTTCTCTTGAATGTATGTCTTGAGTTAAAAATGACTGAGGGAAGAACTCATGAGACCTCTCCTCTGTCTGTATGCATGCTGTGTATTTCCTGTCCTGCACATTTTCTTAAAGCTTAGTAAGTTTGTAATAAAAACCAAGACTAGTATTGCTGCTAGTAACACAAAGTTGCTATATAAGCATGCCCTTTCACTTTTGTTTTTATGGCTAAGTTTTGCCTCATTTTGCATTTATTTGTTTTCATTTTCATGGAAGTACCCAGGGCAAACAGATGAAGTACTTATTCTTAGGTCCTGATTTACCTTGCAATTATTTCATTTTGAGAAAAAAACCTACAGAGTAACACACACTGTATATTTCTCAATACTTCTTTGTTTTATCTTTTCAATTTGGAAACATCAAGTAAATTGTTATGATAAAAAACTTTATCTGAGATTTTATGGTATATGAAATTGATATGCTTCATGCATCTGGTTTCAAAATTACTGTGTCAGCATTTTTATATCTAAGAAATAGTTTTCAGTAACATTTAAAATTCCAGCTCTAGACCCTAAATGCCATTTAACAATCTGTCATTTTGTATTTCTAATGTTTTAACGTGTCCTCCTATGATTAATTGCTATTAAATTATTGATTTTGATTCCATGATACTCCATGATAAATTTTCATGTTTCAAACACAAATGATCAATAATTATATTTGAATTATAAAAGAGCTGTACAAGCTTTAAAAGAATTCGCAGCACTTCTACCTGCAATGTGGAGAATTAGTAATTTTGATAGGTCCTCCATCGACAGAAAACACTCAATGTGAGAAAGCATAACAAAATACATGCTAGTCATTGCATAGTTCAACAGAAAATACGAGAACATTCAAGAGATAAAGAAAATTATAATAAAGGTAAAACTCAAAGAAAATGTCAAAAAGCAAACCTTTGGAGTTAGCGTAACTCTAAATTCCTTTCACTTTAAATGTCAATCAGATACCTGGAATCAAGAATATTTAGATGAATGGACCTGAAGATAAATGAAATCCTGCGGTTTACAGTGGTTCAAAAATAGACTCTGAATTGCAGATTCATGAATAATATGAAGACACTTTTAAGTGCTACAATTTCAGTAAAGGTATAAATAGGTATAAACAAACTGTCTACAAAGGAAACCAATGAAGTCATCTCTTGGAATCTGTTCCTTCTCTTTGTGGCAAAATAATAATAATGGTAACAGTTTCCTTAAAGATTGTAATGATGGGCCTGTTGTTTCATTTTTCTGGGTTATAGAGTTTACATCACCCCTACATGTGAAATCCCTAGTCTGAGGAATCAAATTAAAGTGGTTCTAGACTGGCAGCATACTCCAATACCATTCAGAATAAAATTAAAATATTTTCTGTGGGTAAAAATAGACTCAGTGAAAGTCATTCAGGATTCCCATGTGGTATGCTACTAGGTATGAATTCACAATGTAAAATCATCAAATATGGAAGGAAAAAAAAATCATTGTCATTGAAAGTACCAACAGAAAGCAAAGCTAAGAGATTTACCTCCACCTCCCCAAACTAATTTAGTTCAGTAAACTTCAAAATATCAAAGATGAAGAGAACATTTAGAAGAATCCAGAGAGAAAAGATAGATTATCTACAAGAAAGTATCACTTAAAAACAAATGTTCTTGTGTTCATAATGACATAGGCACTATAATATTATTTTCAACATGCTAAGAGGAAGTTACTTTTCTACACTAAATTCAGAACAAGTTTGAGAAAAAGACATCCTTACACAATAAACAAGAAATGTTACTTTCTGAAACCAAGAATGAAGTGGACTCTTAAAGAAGCAAATATCTCAAATGGAAAATCAGACACAAGAAGGAACAGTGAAGGCAGAAATCTTAACTATCTCACAAACGTTAAAAAGATAAACTGTATAATAAAAGAACAATAATGTTTAATTTGTGGGGTTAACTACAATAATAGATTTTGGTCGATAGGAAGAAGGAAAGGAAAAACATTTAAAAAAAACATGTAGAGAAGAAGGAAGATTAAATCCTGAATACCACAGTCTATGATCATGATATCTTGGTAAATGTGTACACAATTCAGTTATTTCTAGTGTAACCAAAGCTTTTTTTTCCTATGAGAAGAAGAGACATAGAGACATTCCCTATACAATAAAAACATTAAAAATAATTTTAAAACTAATGCAATATGTATTTTTAGGGTATAAGAGAATCATTTGTTGGAAAATAATTTTAGATAGAGCTGCAATTACTTCACATATATGATTTATATGTGTTTTTGAAAATAAAGACTTAGAAAACTAAAAGAAGAAAAAAATTGCATGTAAGTTGATAAGTACAATTTGTACAACAATCCTGGGAGTCATAGCAAAGCATGTTTTATGATTTCCTTTCAAGAATGAGAAAAATACAGTTGAAGAACTTCAAACGTAGAAAGTGATAGATTTAAAATTAATCATTTTAAGATAAATGTCCAGTGTCCTGAAAATTCATATTCTTCATTATTAAATGTCCATATGTGAATTGTGAAAGCATTCTATTTTTGTATTTTCTAAAGATACAAGAGAAACAGTGTACATTTACATGAACATTGATTGAGTTCATAGTACATAACAATGTCCATGATACATCAGTCTTATTATTTAGTTTTTGAAGTAATTGTCTGAATTATTATTCCCACACTGCAAGTGAGATTATTAAGATTCAGACTGGAAGTGACTTGTCAAATTGCTAGTGCCAAGTCTGATCCAGGTCTTTCTGAATCCAAAGCCTTTGCTTCAGTAAAGTATCAATTAAAATGCCTCTATGCCTCTGGTGTCTCACTGAAAAAGAAAAATAGGAAAGAAAAATAAGAAAGATTTGGTTAAATTAGGAATTACTGAACTCTGAACACAGCAAAGATGGCAAGGTGTCTTGAAGACAAACCTTGAGACTAAGGATTTATCTCCCTCTTTCTATGTGTTTTTTTCTCCTCTCTCTTCCTATCAACCAAAACCTGTTATGGCGGTTAATCCCACAAATGAAATATTGGTGTTCTCACTACCTCAATGAGATCAGTTGAATGTGCAAATAGCCAATACTAATGTAGATAAGGAGCAACAAATTCTCCTATTCTATGAAATCCTATTAATACTGATAATTTCATGGTATTTTTTAAAAAAAGTGTTCCTTCCCTGTTATCTCTTAAAATGATACGCATGCAAATTGTGTCTTCTGATTTCTCCAAATATGATAGTCCCTGTCAATGTATAGAAATTAATGTACAATATTTAATGTCTGTCCATCTTTAATGCTGAAAAGTTCTAATTTTAAATTAATGTGTGTATTTCAATATATGAGTTCCAAACATATCTCATGCAGATGAGAATTTTTAAAACATGATTTCTGCAGAAACTGTGTTAAAAAATAATGTCTTGAACCTGTAGAGTTTGTGTTAAGCTACACACTTGGGGCCCTGGAAGGGAGCCTGATCAGTGTGAATTCAGAAGGCAACCAACAGGCTTATTGTCATTTATGTGTGAGAGAACAGCCGTTTGTTTGACATATTGAAGTCAGCCTCAGGGTGAGCTGCTTTGTTCCACAACTATCAGACAGAAAAAATTATTTCCCATCTTCCTGATAGGAAGTCAAGGAGAACTTTGAGACAGTCACTGGTGGATACAAATGAATGACTAGACAATAGTTGGAGATTACTAGGAACTGCATTAAAAAAGGCAAATTTCCTTTATTTCTGAGATGCTAAAAGTTGTTTCAACATTCACCAAATTCATGAATATTAATTTTTACTCACCTGGCTTTCCTAAGTAGGAACATTACTCTGTCATTGTGTTTATTTGATTGTTCTAGTTTTACTTTTTTGCCTATAATATCATCTCTTTGATTAAATATTTAGCCAGACATTTTTATGGTTTAGGGAATTTCTTTCTTAAGAAAATTAATGTGCTACTCTACTCAAAATTGTCTTAAATTTTTTAAATTAAAAAATACAACACTGACATCATTAGCAATCTATAGAATTTTTTAAAACACATACACACAATACTTTTCTGCAAAATCCTGAGTCTCTACCTGTTTCTTCTATATAGTATTGTTGTAGAAGAAAGATAAAATGAAAGAGTTTTAGGTCCAGATCACAGCATGCAAAAAACATCAAAGGGACAGTCTGCCTTTTGAGGACATACTTAAATGATGTTGACTCCACACCAAAAAGATAAAAAACTCGGAAGTTGAAGAAGGAATGATTCTGCAATTATGAAGTCTAAGGATATATTTGAACTGAATTCAGTTAACAAGAATCTCCTTTGAACCAAGAGAGAAGAAAACTAAGTGCAAATAAAAAGAAATATTACTTGACATAGTATAATAATTTTATGAGGTTTGGTTTTCTAGTCAGAATTGACACAGTCTGAATTTGGAGTAGTCTGAAGAAAAGTCAACAGTTTGGGCATGCACTGCTTAATTTTTAGAGGAATATTCAGGTACAAAGCAGTACATTTGGCAACATATTTCTTACTGTTTTTCAGAGGCAAAATGCTGAATTGGATAATCTACACAGTTGGCCAAGTGCACTCGTTCTTATATTCTATTACCAGGTTATCCTGGAATCCCATTTATTCACAAAATCTTCTGACCAAATGAGCGCGAAAAACATGCTACCGATGTGTGTTGAGAAAATCTGTGCTTTAACATGAGAAAATATTGATCAAATATCCTTCTATAGCATTAAAAAACCACTAATCTTAATATATACATAAAACATTAAAATGCCTATTCATTGCACATTTCTAAAATATAATAGTTTTACAAGTGTATCAAAAAGTTGACTGAATTATATAAAATAATTCTGGTTCTTTTCTTTATTAGCCCTATTTTTGTGGACTTGAAGACTAAAAAAAAAATCACATCTTTTTTTTCTGCATACCTTGTGATTATGGATAATATTTCAAAACAAATTAGAATAGCACTTCATATATCAAGGATATCTCAGAATCATTTTCAAGTTTAAATTTTTAATTAACATGGATCTGATAATAAAACATTAGCACAGGTTTAATCCTGAAATAATCAGCAGTTGAGTACACAACTCTTGACACGAAAACATAATACACTTCTGATTTGTCGCTAAGCAGAAACTTAGTTTCAGATAGTAAAGAGACCATCTGAGTCCTTCTCAGTTTTCATAGGTAGCTGTCTTTGTTTTACCTCATCCTATATCATTTGCATGTGATGGAGTTGACCGTTATTTCTATAGAAATGTTGGAAGGCTTCTTTCATGATAATAAGTACAAAGATTTCCACTGTATTTTCATTGCCTCCAATAATTAGCTTGGATTTATTGAACTACTATTTATACTAATATAGGGTTCAACCCAATATATCTCTTCAGTCAATTATTTTTAACCAATTTTTGGTTCCTTATGTGTTACATGGTTAATTCCTTCCTATGTCCCTATTTTTTAAAATATAGATAATATTAGAATTAGTC
Organism: Plecturocebus donacophilus; assembly: GCA_004027715.1. NCBI lineage: Eukaryota > Metazoa > Chordata > Mammalia > Primates > Pitheciidae > Plecturocebus > Plecturocebus donacophilus. The sequence continues at coordinate 77,800 of PVKP010001104.1, forward strand.
ATAAAAATGAGGAAGTGGAAAATACTTTACAATTTACAAAGCACTTTTATATATGTTAGTCACTGTGACTCTAAACAGACCACTGGGACAAACACCATTTATATATTTATTTTAGACCTAAGGATACAGAGGCTTACCAAAATGTTTACAATTATACCACCATTAAGTGACAGAGCCACTCTTCCAACTCTAAACTCTGTATGAATACTTACTATTCCTCTACAATGCATACCAGGGATACTGATTAGAGATCCATCATTTTTGATGAGGTTTCATACATTTTTCTACATGTAATTTAATCATGTGTTCACTTACATTAAGATTTTAAAATATGCACAACACTAAACATTAGGGACATTAAAATTATTTCTCTTAGTAAAAACTAGATAATAATAATACAATGAAAAGTGGCAGAATCTACAGGATAACTGCAGATTGCTGTAGGATCAGGCAGGTTCAAATGTAATTGTGGGTTTTACCATGAAAAGTAATGGCAAAACCCATTACTTTTTTTTTTTTTTGTCACTACTTTTAATGGTAAATCCCACAATTACTTTTGCACCGACCTAAGAATTCACAAAGAATCATGAACAATTCAGCTTGGAGCTTATAGGAAACAATGCATTGAAAAGTTTAACTGTGTGTTGTAGATAGATTTATTAAAATGCGCAAGAAGAGTATGTAAACAGACATTCTATGGAGAAGAATTACATGTCAAAAATAAAAACTTGCATACAATGTTTAGGGGCAAATATGTCATAATGAAGTCCCGCCAAGAAACTTGCCCTACATTTTATCCTTTCAGAAGCTGATTTTTTTTTCCTGTGTTTGAAATATGACTGTATCTGTTGGTTTTTACATTCAACCAAGAGTTCCTTCCTCGCTTATGAATGGGTGAATCAAGTCTTAGTCCCAGCTCTGTCTGTACTTCCAACTACTATAGATATTTTGTGTGTCCAAACAAAGGAACATGGTGATATTTATTCATCCATATCGTAGGGAATGTGGAGAAAGTAAATTACTATTCTGAGGTCTTCTGAAAGTAGTCATGGTAAGCACTAGGTGAGTTTCTGAGAGTAGCTCTTCCTCAGGTATCCACGTGGGTAGCTCTCGCTTCCTTCAGTGAGAACTACTGTAACACCACCTTTCCAGTCACCTGTCCACATCCCTCAGCTAAAACATCAACACTAATACTCCATCTCATCTCACACTTTTTATCCAAATTACCTTACCTAATTCTTCTCCAAGCTATGTCATCAATATCTGACACATGCTGTATTTACCGGTTTGTTTTCCGCCAGTATTCTGTTTCCCCATTAGAATAGAAACTCTACAAGGACAGAGAATCGGTCAGTCACACGATGTATCTGTAGTCACAAGGACACAGCCCTGCACATAATACTTAGGAAATATTTATAGGATCATTAGATAAGTGAATGCACACAAGTAAAATGCACATGAAAATGAAGGATTTTTTTTAGTTTGGTGGTTAAATTATTATATTGTGTCATTTCATGAGTTTAGTGGTAGACTAGCACCTGGAATTTCACAATCTTTCTCTACTGCATGATGCAATGTATTGTCAAAGAGAAAGAGACCAAGAGCTTGATTAAATTATTAATGTACTGATCTGTGCATAAATGAATAGAAAATAACTGATACATTAATATTTATAGGAACATCCAGGAAATTGTACATAATTCTGTCTAAACTTCAAACTGTTCCCCTGAAATTTACTTGTTAAAAAAGCCATTTCTAATGTTTTCTTTGTTAGTAGCTGCCTTTATTGTCAAGCCTTTAAATGCTATTGCTGCATTAGTGCATTGACACACATAGGCATGAACAGTTTTCCGGAGGGCAGTTTCACAAGTAGAATTAATTTTAGTCAATTTCACTTTCAAAGCCTCAAACATTATCATGAATCAACAGAAATGCAATGCCTGCAAGAAGCCACCGCGTATGACACAGTATTACTGTGAATTCCGAGCATATGCACGGTAAATACCAGGTTTTATGTCATTGTATTTCTTGTCTGGCTTTGAACGAATTCTGCCCTATAGGACTATCAGCAAACAACAAAAATGATAGTACTTGACAAGCTAAGGAATAACTAACCTACTTAAATATGTCTTCCTTTTGGATAGATTAAAAATGCCAGCAGTTAAGCAGCTGATGTATCAGCATGTATGGCCATGGAGGGATTTTTGCAGGAATACACACTTATATCAAATATTACTTTTCCCATCACTGCCTAGAATCTATGTAATTTAATTAACTTATGCTTCAGTGGCATTTTAGAAATGAAGTGGATCTGAAGTAAGCATTGGATAGGATCTATTTAGCATTCCATCACGGAAAAGTGATGCATACATTTAAGTCTTTCAATAAAATTATGCTTTGATATAAATTGGTTTGAAAGATTTGAGACTGATTAATAAGTTTGCTATCTTTAAAAAATTAGTCACAGCCACATTAGAAAAAAATGGGGTTTCAATGAGTTTTGATACTAGATTAAATTTATAAACTTACATGCCACACACACACACACACACACACACGCACACACAGAGGCACATACATACCTTGGCATGTATTTGCATGAATATGTTTACATTTCTATTGAGGTTTAATATGAAGAAAAGAGCAAATATTGTAAGTATACAGTTTGATGACTTTTCAAAAATTGCACATAATCACCCTGATCAGGAAACAGAAATTTATCCATCCTCACAATTCCCTTCATATTTCTTTCCAATTACTAATCCTTACCCCTTCTCATCAAAGGGATCTGCTATCCTGACCTCTAGTAGCATAGGTTAGTTTTTCTTTTTTCATTGTTTTTAAATATAGTCCATATATATAATCATGATTTAGAGAAGTTTGTTTCACAACTCTCAGCAAGCTACTTGGCCTGAGATGGGATGACTTAAAATTTATTTCCATTTCTCACAGAACTGTGTCTCAGTGTCGTAACTAATTTCGAGATAAACTTCGGAGTCATGTGTAGCACGTAAAATTAGTTTGGAAATAAACACTTCCACTGTTGGATGATAAAAATCATTGCTCTCTGGGATGCAGGAAGTTTTCCACTCTTTGAAATATACTGAGGCTTATTTATAGGAGAAGTAGTCAATCCTATAATCATACCATCTTATAGATAAGTATTATCCCATCTCAAAATGCACATGGTACATCATGACATGCCTTTGGTGAATCACGCAATGCAATTTTAGACACAATTAAGAACAGTAATAGTCTCCTGATTACAAATTCCCTTCAGATAGTACCTACAACAGGTGCACAGGCCTCCATTTAAGCTCACGCTCACAAAATCACATGGTTGTCATTTGTCCAAATAGTCTCCTGAGAAAACTAGTTTCTCACCTTAGGGAATTTCTCCTCCTCCTGAAAACACTATATTAACTGCCTGGAGACAGTAAACCTACATGCAAATACACCAAAGCAGCACTCTCCATAGGACTTTCTAAGATAACAAAAATTCACTGACCGGGTGCAGTGGCTCAGGCCTGTAATCCCAGTACTTTGGGAGGCTGAGGTGGACTGATCACCTGAGGTCAGGAGTTTGAGACCAGTCTGGCCAATATAGTGAAACGCTGTCTCTACTAAAAATACAAAAATTAGCCAGCCGTAGTGGTGGGCATCTGTAATCCCAGCTACTTGGGAGGCTGAGACAGGAGAATCAGAATCGCTTGAACCCAGGTGGCTAAGGTTGCAGTGAGCTGAGATGGTGCCTCTGCACTCCAGCCTAAGCAACAGAGTGATACTCCATCTCAAAAAATAATAATTAAAAAATAAAAAATAAAAATAAAAGAAAATAAATTCCCTGTACCTGTGTTATCTAATCCAGTAGCCACTAGTCACATGTGACTACGAATCACAGGAAATGTGACTGATATGACTGATGAACTGAATTTTACATTTTATTTAATTTTAATTAACTTTAAATCTAAAAAGCCACATGTGGCTATTATTTTGGAGAGCAAAGCACAGTGAATATCAGGTATTAAACAGTGATCCTTACCTTCTCATTCTTATAATTTCCTTTCATAGAAATACAATCAAGCACTTCCAAATTGTCAAAAAAGACAAATTTAAAGTTGGTATGAGTGTTAGAAACTAAAACTCTATTATTTTTCAATTGGACACCCACTTTCCAGGTCCTATGTCAACAAATCAAACACAGCATTTTTTAAGGAGTTGGAAATGTCTAGAATGTTTTCCTCTTTATTTAAAAAATTATACCACACTTTAGGAAGCAAGTTTGATGTGATTTCTATTTTACAAAATTTAAATCAGGACCAGTTATTATACCACATATAATTGTAATGACAATGATGCCAACAGATAAAAGCCTGACCTGAGGATAGGAGGATAGAAATGTCATTTCTCGGTGTATTTTTCAGTAAAAGTCAGGCTAGAATAAGCATTGTTGTCACCGAGATCCTTCAGTTTTGCCTAACAGCCCATATAATTAAGTCAGGGGCTATCATTTTAACCAGCATTAAATGTTTTGATGATACTGATATATTCCAGTCTAAAAAAGACATTCGAGCTGTAGGGAGGCTACACAGACTGTGATGGAGCACATGGCAGCTGCATTTATTAATAAGGAAATCTAGATCATTAAGACCTCCAAGTGAGGTTTTCAGCCTGAATGATCCTTGGCTGCTGACATTAGTCAATCTAACTACATAATTCTTTAAATGTCTCTTTTCTTTCTTTCATTTTTTTTTTTTAGACGGTTTCGCTCTTGTTGCCCAGGCTGGAGTGCAATGGGGCCATCTCTGCTCACTACAACCTCCCAGGTTCAAGCGATTCTCCGGCCTCAGCCTACCGAGTAATTGGAATTACAGTCATACAACACTACGCCCAGCTAATTTTTGTATTTTTTAGTAGAGACAGGGTTTCACCATGTTGGCCAGGCTGGTCTCGAGCCCCTGACCTCAGGTGATCTGCCTATCTTGCCCCCGCAAAGTCCTGGGATTGCAGGTGTGAGGCACCGCGCCCGACCTAAATATCTCTTCTCAAATCTACCCACTCACCTGCTGAAAGGTAGGTCTGTAATGATCCAAAGTGGAATGATCATCTAGAAATTTCTTATTCCATTAATCAATCAACTTGGGGTTTATTGCTCAATTGCTATTTGCCTAATTTTGTCACATGTACTGTGATTGAAACAGAAGAAACATAAGAAAGTGATTTTTTTTTCTGCTTTTGATGAACTTGTGATGTTATGGTATAGACAAATTTGAAAATTAGAGAAAAAGAACTTTTCTATGAGAACAAAGGCTACACCTTTATTTTGCACTCACCTTATTTTCTCTGGCTCTTATTTTGGACTCTGACAATTAGTACTCAAAAATATTTGTATAATACATGTTGAATTAATAACATTTAATAAGTTAGATTGTCTGAAATTTCACCTTCCTATAAACCATTAAGGTTACATCACTCATATAATTCAGAAAATATATTGCTTAAAAACAAGTAACAGCCGGGCCTGGTGGCTCACGCCTGTAATCCCAGCACTTTGGGAGGCCGAGGTGGGCAGATCACGACGTCAAGAGATCGAGACCATCCTGGCCAGCATGGTGAAACCCCTTCTCTACTAAAAATACAAAAAAATTAGCTGGGCATAGTGGCGCGCGCCTGTAGTCCCAGCTACTCGGGTGGTGAGGCAGAAGAATTGCTTGAACCCGGGAGGCAGAGCTTGCAGTGAGCTGAGGTCACGCCACTGCACTCCAGCCTGGCGCCTGGTGATGCAGTGAGATTCTCTCAAAACAAATAAACAGCAACAAAAAAAACAAGTAACAAAAATCGAACAGAATTTATTTGCACAGGTTTATAGTGTTTGAAAGTTTCCACGGACTTGCCTCCAACAAACTTCCAGAACTCACTTCCATTGCATCCCTCTAAGCTTCAAACATGGATTGTTTCACTTGCCAACAACGTCTTAGCTGCAACCTTCCTTCAAATCTCTATTCAAGGCCGGGGACAGTGGCTCACACCTGTAATCCTAGCACTTTGGGAGGCCGAGGCAGGTGGATCACAAGGTCAGGAGTTTAAGAGCAGCCTGGTCAACTGGCAAAACCCACCTCTACTAAAAATACAAAAAAAAAAAATTATAGCCGGGTGTGGTGTCACACGCCTGTAATCCCAGCTACTTGGGAGGCTGAGGCTGGAGAATCCTTGAACCTGGGAGGCAGAGGTAGCAGTGAGCTGAGATCACCACCACTGCACTCCAGCCTCGGCTACAGGAGACACGGTCTCAGAAAAAAAAAAAGAAAGTAATTCTATTCAAGGCACATTTGATCTATAACAGTCTAAACTCACATGTTGTTTGCCCTTCTAAAGACAGTAGCGTTTTATCATAATTATCATACATGTGCTGCATAAGCACATTTTGGTCAACAAGGGAGGTGAAAATTTCCTACTGCCTGGTGATGTAGCCACTGTGATGTCAGAGCACAATGCATTATTCACATGTTTATGGTGGTGCTAATGTAGACAAACCTACTGAGCTGTCAGTCATACAGTACACATGACCAAATACAGCCCACGTGATTACGTAGAGTACATAATACTTGGTAATGATGATACATGACTGTGGCTACTGGTTTAGGTATTTACTCTACTTTTTATAGTTATTTTGGAGTGTACTCCTTTTGCTTATCAAAAAACAAAAACTAACTGTAAAACAGCCTTAGGCAGGTCCTTCAGAAGTTCTTCCAAGAGGCACTGTTATCATACATGATGACAGCTCCGTGAGTGTTACTGCTCTTGAAGACCCTCCAGTGGAACAGGATGTAGAGGTGGAAGACAGTGATACTGATGATCTTGACCCTATGGAGGCCTACATGTTTTTTGTTTTCTGAGACAGGGTATCACTGTGTTGGCCAGGCTGAAGTGCGGTGGAGTGATGATGGCTCACTGTAGCCGTGAATTCTCAGGCTCCAGCAATCCTCCCACCTCAGCCTCCTTAGTAGTTATAACTACATGTGCAAGCCAGCACACCTGGCCAATTATTTTAAATGTTTTGTAGAGACAAGTTTTGCTATGTTGCCCTGGCTGATCTCAAATTCCTGGCCTCAAGAGACTGTCCCACCTTAGCCTCCTAAATGTTGGAATTACAGATGTGAACCACAGTGCCCAGCTAGGCTAGATCATTGTTTATTTGTTTTTAATAAAAAAGTAAAATAAAAGAAACCAGATAAAAGCATATAGAAGAATGTAACAAGAAATTGTGTATAACTGTACAGTGTGTTTTAAGCTGCATTTATTATAGAAGAGTCAAAATGTTAAAAACAAGTTATAAAGTAAAAAAATTATAGTAAGTTAAGGTAAATTTATTAAGGGAAAAGAAATATTTTTAAATAATTATAGGGTATTTTAAGGGTACAGTATTAATAAAGTCTATAGTAGTATACAGTAATGTTCTAGGCCTTCACATTCACTCACCACTCACTGAATCACCTACAGTAACTTTTTGGCCTAAAAGTTCCATTCACAGTAATTTCCCTGTAAGGAGTACCATTTTTCTCTTTTACACTGTATTTTTTATAGTATCTTCTCTATGTTTAGAGATGCAAATACTTACCATTGTGTTACAATTGCCTACACTATTCAGTACAGTAACATGCCATACAGGTTTGTACACTGGGAGCAAAAGGATCCCCCACGTAGCCTTAGGTGAAGAGTGGTCTATATCATCTAGGATGGTATAAGTATGCTCATGATGTTCACACAATTATGAAATCACAGAAACATGCATTTCTCAGAATGCATCTGATATGGTTTGGCTGTGTCCTCACCTTGAACTGTAATAATCCCCACATGTCAAGGGCAGGGCCAGGTGGAGATAATTGAATCATGGTGGTGGTTTCCCCTAAAATGTTCTCATGATAGTGAATAAGTCCCTGGAGATCTGATGCTTTTATAAATGTTCCCCTGCACAAGCTTCTCTTGCCTGCTGCCATGTAAAACGTGCCTTTGCTTCTCCTTTGCCTTCTGCAATGACTGTGAGGCTCCCCAGCCATGTAGAACTGTGAGTGCATTCAACCTTTTTCCTTTATAAATTACCCAGTCTCAGATATGTCTTTAGTAGCAGCATGAGGACAGACTAATCAGTATCCCCACCATTAGGCAAGCATAACTGTAGTTACTCATTCCTTCTTCCTACTGTTCTTGAGGATGAGAACTATTTGCTCTTGTTTTATTGATTAATTATTCACTCACTCAGCAGTTCCAGTTTAAGTGCAATACAATAGCGGGTAAAAGTGTACCTGACTTCCACTCTAATGGAAGTTAAGATTTGGAAGTAGAGACATTTATCAAGTATTCATTCACATTGATGCATAAACTAAAATTTAATTATATCAAAAGTATTATTTAAGGGGAAAAAGACTGGCCAAAACTGGAAAGAATAATGTTATTAAAGAATCTTTTATTCTATGAGCAATGGTGGAAAAGAGGTGAGTCACTTAAGGATTTCCAGCTTAATCCTCACTTCAACAAGAAGTTGTTAGGTAATATAAAAAGCAGAGAATGGACAAGTTAATTTTTTAGGAGATTCTTCTGGTTGCCTAATGGAAAAAATGAAGATAGAAGTGAGTGGGAAGCAAAACAACTTTCTAGGAGGAGAATTAACTGGTCATTTAAGTATTTCAAAAGAGAGACAATGTTAGATTAAAACAGAATGCTTGTTGTGGAGATGTGAACATAAGACAAATTTGATATGTATTTTTGAAAGAAACAATGACACTTGCTGGTGGAAAGGATATGGGGCAGTGTGTCAGGCACAATCTGCTACACATCCAACATCAGATTATCTTTCCATACTTAGCCCCCAATCATCAGCTAGGATTACAAATCCACTTGTCTTCCACCACTTTCTTCTCTTCCAGTGGAATTTGATTCTTTTTTTCCAGCTGAGAGTTCAGTAGATCTTAGAAAGGAAATTATCCCTTGTCTCAGCTCCAAGGGATGGACTGTGATTGTCTAATTAAACAGTGCCATGACAACTGAATTCCTTTGGTTTGTGTTTGATGGAGAGTAGTCATGCAGCTGAATTCTGAAAAGGGCCAATGAGCGAATGAAAGCTCACTGGGGTTTCTGTGAAGGCTTTTGCTTTCCTGATAGAAACTGACAAACTCAACAGGCATGAATCTTTTCCCCATTTTGCCCCTACATGTTGGTTCATTTCCCATTACTGCTGTAACTCATTACTACAAGCTTGGTGTCTTAAAATACAAAGATGAGTGATCTTACAGTTCTGGAGGTCAGAAGCCTGAAGTAGAACCCATTGAGTGGCATCAACTGGATCTTCTAGGCAGAACCTGCTGCTTTGCCTTTTTCCAACCTTAAGAGGCCACTCAAGTGCCTTGGCTCATGATAGCCTTCCGTCTTTAAAATCCGGCAATTGCTAGGTGAGTCTTTCTCAAGACCAGTCATTGCTATGTCTTTCTCACTCCACATCCTTTTGCTTCCATGGTCACCCCTCCCTCTCTAAATCTCCTGGCTCACTTGACTCTTGTGATTACATTGAACTCACCCAGATAAGATAGTTTAATCCCTTCATTTCAAGATCCTTAATTTAATCACACCTGCACAGCACATCTGCAATGTAAGGCAACATATTCACAGATCTGAGAATGAGGACTAGGAAGTCATCTCTGGGGAGGGGCATTTCCTACCTTCCACAGTGTTTTTCCGTCTTTAAATGTAAACATGAGTCCTGGGATAATCTGTCATCTTGTGATCATGAGACAACAAACGTGAGAGAAAGACCATTCCAAACTGCAAGTTCTAACACGTTTCTGGCCATGAAGCTATTATTAGTAGAAGTATAACTCAGGTAGTCTAACATGACACAGGTAAACACTCTATTGCTAAACCTTCTTAAACTTGGGTTTTCTTTTTCTTAGAGCCATCCACAATAAGAAATGTATTTTATGTTATGACCCAATAGTGAGCTATAACCCTTATCTGAAAAAGGCTGTCCTAAGAGTGAAGATTATTTAAGCTTTTTACTTTTTTGTTTTCTGCACATTATACTTCATTTTATTTGAGCTATGTAAACAAGGCAATGTTCACATTTAACTTACTTGTTAAAAAGACGTTTTAGCACTGAACTCCATACAAATCTTAGCACCATTTGATGTTAATCAGCTACTATTTGCTAAAATCCCCCTATTGTTTGTATTGAAGATTGTGTTTCACTCTGCTTTTTCTACTTTACAGTCATTTATTTTTATTTTTGTAGAGATTTAGATTTTTGCCCAGGCTGGTTTCAAACTCCTGGCCTCAGGTGATCCTCCCAGCTCCACCTCCTAAAGCGCTGGGATTACAGGCATGAACCACCAAGCTTAGCCCACTCTATATTCTTTCTGATGATTATCCTTCTTCCTGCTGTCCTCTAACTGTAGTTCCCTCAAGGTATTTTACTTTTAACATTTTTGACGAGGACCTATATTGAGGAATGAATTTTACATCACAAGTTACCAAACACACACATAGGGCAAATGTTTGGTTTTCAGCTATATTTTTGCAATTAGGTTTTCTCTGAAAAATAATTGTTATGTGGATAAAACAGCTCAATTCTTATCAGATGTTAGCCCCTTTGTGGGCTAGAGCTATTCCCTTGCTTCATCTGAGGATTTATTTATTTTGGACAATGATCCAATCTCTTTCCTGCATCATTAATTGCTTACTTTCTACAGGATGATGCCCTAAATTTCATTCTGTTACACCCAAGGAAAGAAGAAGAAACTGGAGGTAGAGGACAGGGAAGAGGAGAAACTACCTCTGCAGCTCTACTCTGGGTCTCTGCCATCCTTAAAGGTAAAACTTCTATAAAGAGCCATCTGTAGACACATTCTCTACTTCAACACCTGAATTCTCTCCTCGGACCACTGTAATTGAGCTTTCATGGTCACTGGGTTTGTTTACGAACTTTTGTTAAGCTACACGCAGTGAAATCCAAAGGTAACTCTTCTGTTCTTGTTCAGAATGTCTTAGAAGCATTCGGTGCAGTTCATCTCCTGCTTCTGTGCTAATGCTTTCTTCTCCTGGTTCAGAAACCCCATCCTCTCCTTGCATCTCCTTAATCACCGAAACTCTCTTACTCTCATCTTGGCCCCATCACGGTATATCCCTGGGTCCTTTCCTGAGCCTGTACTCTTTTCTACAGATAAAGCATTTTAAATCCATGTCACTCCTGTGCCTTAACCAGCATCTGTATAAATATGACTTTTAATTCCATGTATCTCATTCTGAACTCTACTGGAACTATAATTTGTATAAACAAATACAGACTTGAGATCTCCACATGATATAGAATATTTGAGGTGCATATTTCCCAATGACGATCTCCTTAGTCCAGTTCATGAAAGTGAAATGTAGAGAGATTGAATAACTTAACCAACTTCATATTGGCAGTCAGAAGCAGAGTAGAGATGCCTTCAATCCAGCACCACCAGATCCTCTTTAGTAGGACAAAAATTTAAAAAGCACAAAATGCATATATTAAATACTAAGAAGCAATAGAAAAAGATTTCGTTTTGTGTGTTAGGAAGCTCCAAAGTTGGACAAAGCGCCATTGGATAGACTCCTATAAATTCAAGCCCTGTGGTGGGGCTCTTTTTGTACTATGCTGAGTAGCACAGCAGAGGCATGACTGCATTTCTTTTAAGCTTTCCCCCAACATTCAATCTGATTTTCAAATTTTTATCTTTTCTCTCCCTGCTGGCAGGTTTCACTGAACGGATACAGATTTGCATATTCCCCAATCTGATTACATTCCAGTTTATTGATCAAAAATTACCACTGTGATATTAAGTTATTACAAAGTGAGGCATAATTTTTTAGTGAATTATCATTTTGCAGATAATGATCACTCTGATGGCAGCCTCTCTTTCAATTATCTCATCAACTAGTTATTGTTTATTTAGAGCTTGCAGAGATTCAGATCATTTATGTAAATTTCTAAATCCCCAAGACTCAAAGCTGATTTCCAAAAATATTTGACTTTAACAGTATAGCTTCTTCAACTGAATTGTCTTTATTTACAAATCTTTTAAGGATCAAGAGAAATTGCAGCCTTTGACACTCAAAATTTGAAGGCTTATATTAACTATTAAAGAATGAATTTCCCACGTAATATTTTTTCTCTACTGAGTCTTCATGCAATATTGTTAATTATCAAGATAAACAATTCAAAATGAGATTATAGCTAAAAATCAAAATACTAAACAAATTCTCCATGATCATGGGATGACTCAATTAAAGCAAATTGCAGTGAAATGCAGGGCAGCAATAAGGGAAACAGGGCAATAAGGAGATAAATTATCTGTATCAACAACAAAATCCTAAAGCCAAAATATTTAAGAGAAGTACAAATGGTCTGGCTTTGAAAAATTAACCAAATGCCAACAGTTTACTATTACAATGATTGCAAGTGCCAAATACTTTGAATACTTAGCATTTTGCATGCCAGGTAGTTTACTGGGCAACACCAGTTACAGCAATGTAGGCTGTACAGTGAATGACTGCTGGTTTTATTTTCCCCTATCACCACACATCACTACAGTAACTCTGCATGCTTTCATTTCAGCAGCCTCTAGAGGTCCTTTATTACAAGATATCAGAGCATTAAAAAGATTTCTGGGACTTCACTGAGTTTACAAAGAAGATGCATATGACTATATTTGTAATTGCTATCAGACACTTTTTTACATGGGACAGGTTTCCGCTACAGCTACTTTTATTATAAAAGCACAAGATTTCCAGGAAGAAACCTAACGCCCTCACTTTATGTTATCAATTTTAGAAAGAAAGAAGAATTAAGCATCAGTCAATTGCCTTCACTTAGGAGAGTAAGGAAGAAAGCATAGCCCTCAGACAAACTGGGGAGGCAGGAGAGAACTATGCCAAACAGGAAGTTTACTAAGGTCCTACAGATACAGGCCTTGGTTCTTCCAAAATACCCTCACCCACTCTCAGATATTGGTCTTAGGACTCTCAAGTCCTGAGCTCAGTTCTTCTGGAAACAGGATGTCAGATTCTTAACAGTCTTGGCTTGCAATGGAATAAGGTTATGTGGAATTGCTTTAACAAGGGATGTGACCAAGTTGTTCTTCACTGCCAAACCCTTTCCCCCTCTTTTGCTTCCTAACATATAAAGCCATGGTTTCCTGAAATGATTTTTTTGCATAGGTGTGCATAGATATTGTGGAACACAACAGCATTTGCTCATTATTAAATGTGTCAGATTCACTATCTTCAAATGCTTATTTTCAATGCTAAATTTGTTCCTGTGTCTTTGCCTCCACAGTATGTGAGTATACTTCCTGGTTACAATTTACTAGTTAAAAATAAAGTTGGAGAAAGCACTAATTGTACTATTTTTAGTACAATTAGAAAGACATTCTACTCATTTCCTTCACACTCAAAAGGAAAATTGGTTTTATGATTTTATGGCAAGGCTTGATCTAAGAACAGAATATAACTTTTCTGTAATCACTGTATATTAGTCTTCTAACCTCAGCAGATATTTTTCTGAATAAATTTGAATAATTTCTCATACTCTTCCTGTCTTCTTCACTTTGTTAAAACATATCAAGCCCAAGTGTCTTTGGGTTGTCTACCCATTACAATAGAGAATCTTGACTTGGGATTAGGTTACTCTGAATATTTTCCGAAGTAACTCAATTTTACAGAATCAAAGTGTATGTGTAGTTCATTTTATAGCTATGGAGAATATGTATTTCTAATTTCCACTTGACAGGTTTTTTTAAAACCATCAAAACTAGGAATTTTAATTCTTTGTCTTAAAAATTATACCATACATATTTCCCTCAAAGCCATTTGGTGTGAAGTACTGCCCATTAGAAGCAAGCTGAGCATTTTGAATATATATTATTCATCTCCTATGAGATGACACTGCTCAGTAGGTCATAATTTGAAGATCTATTACTGCTGTGATTAATAGGACTCCTCCCAACCAGTATCAGAAATAAATGCAAATGGTCACCATAACACCATTACTTGGTTTTCATTTTAAAGTCTTTCCACTTAGAAACTAAATATACATAAGCGTTACACATCTCAGTCTGGCTGATAGACTCTCAGATGGATGGGCCTATTACAATCTATGCAAACAGGAAGACCAGGTCACTCATTAAACCATGGTCAATATAAATGGTGCAATGGGTTTTGTCCCAAGGACAGATGGCTGGATAATTTGACAAAAGGACAGAGAAGAATTGAGAAAAAAAAAAAAACAGATCAATAGCTATTAATTTGAAAGCAACACATATCCTAGAAAGAAACAGTTTATGTCGTTATTTAGAATAATTAACATTTCCAATTAGCTGACATTTCACATAGCTTTGGGACTATAGCAAGGCAATAACCCTCAACATGTAATCTCAGCTCTGTCTTTTGTCAATGATCTCCTGATATTGCTTCAAAGGCAAACCCAATACTTTGTGAGCAATGGCTTTGTCATAAACAGCAAGTGGCGCACAGAGTTCAAAGGAAGTTCAAGTGATATACACACTTAGGCAAAATATCTTATGTTAATATTTCTCTGAGTACATGAATACTTTTTTTCCTGGCCATTTCCTTAATGAGCACATACTTTTATGGCAATAAATCAGTAATTTTATTGTAATATGATGACACTATAAAAAACATAAGAGAATAGTTCCAATGCAGATTTCTATGCCATCAGTGTCTATATACAATTTACATAACTGTTTTTAAGTTAAATTATAAAACTTAAATATTCACATCCTTTTATTTAAGATACTGTTTGAAATTTTAAAGTATAATATGATACATAGTTTAAAATAAATCAGCCATTTCCTATTTGAAAAATAAAATCCTCAATCTGTTAAGAGAACATATAATAATACTAATGAGAATTATTTGTTTCAAAATGCTCATTTGGTCAGCACACCAGACCATTACTCCAAAAGCACAGGATTAATTCTTGTCTATTCGGTGGCCCATGTGATATGTACTAGACACCTAGTCCTCTGCCTGGCACAATACTTAAATCACTACACTGGAGCTTAAGAGAAACAGTGTGATCCAGTATACATAAACATTGTAACCCGTAACTCCTGAAACACAAAAGTCAAAGTCTGTATCTCATTGGTTATTGGTTAGTTGTATCATCTCTATTGGGTGCTGAGGTACTAGCAATAGTTAAAAATATAAACTTGCAAAAAAATTATAAATGCATTAGGCCTAAAGATCTAGACAATGGATAAAAAAAAGTGGTTTGTGCTGTCCAGACCACAATTCTTGGAATCTAGTTGTGAAATGCTGCTCTATTTACCTTAATAATTTTTAGAAATATCAATACCTGTTTTTGACAATTTTTATTAAATGAACAAACGGTCATGAATGGTTTAGATCCATTTTTCCATTAGATACCAAACAGAATTGTCTAGGCATGAAAATCCAATCATAAATAAGGTACTATTCCATTAAATTGCTTTGTTCACACTATGAATCATGCTATCAGTTTACTACTTCTTAAGATTTTAATTCCATACTCTTCAGAGTCACAATTATATTGTGAATTAAGTATGTCATGAGCAAAACCAGGAACCCTCAGACACAATATTTCCATACAAGTCACAATGAATATTGAGGTGATGATGTCTAAAATGCTTACACTTACAAGATTTATCTTACTATAGCTCAGGTAGTTCATTCCACGTTTTTGTCATTCTATCTATTCGTCTACAAATGAGCAACAAAATAAAGTCATTTAAAGACAAAGAATTAAGTGTCTGTTAAACTTCTCAGGCTTTGTAAAGTATTCATCGATTGACCCTACTCTCCTAGGCTCTGAACAAGTTGTACTATCTGGGCAACTGTCAAGAGGTATTTGGAACTCCTGAACAGAACGCCTTAAGAGATTCATAGGCCTTTCATAAGAAGAAAGACTCTCAATACTTACTGAAACATTGCATGTGAGCTAACTTATATATGTTATCTTATTTAATCTTCATTAACAACCTTACTAGCCTGAAATTGCCAGCAGACCAGGAGTAGCATTGGTTTTGCTCAACACTGTATCTTAAAGCAGCCACCAAATTGGAAAGAGAACAAACTTCCAATAAATATTCCTAGAAATAGAAGGAGATACAAGTGAAAGGAAAGATTAAGATGATATTATTGCACTCATTTTAAGGGTGAAAAAGCTGAAATACATACAAAGGAATAATATGTCCAACATCACACAGGAGAAAGTTATAGTCCTAGCATTTAATCCCTGATACTTCAGAATCCCAAACCCATGGTTTTCGTACAAGATATACTTCCATTCATATGCGTACTTTCATTTGCATTTTTAAAACAATACTTGTGACTTCATTCATGCTAGTGACCGGCTAAGAGGGTCCCAATTACCTGGAATCTAAGTCCAAAGGAACAAAATGATTGAACAGATGTGCTGTCAAAATATTTCTGCATCACTTACTTTCTGCAGAAACAGAAGCACCTATTGTGGCGAGGCTCTGAACAGGTGAGCACCTATTTCACCCTCAAGCTCTACATTTTCAGTCTCATTGTGAATCTAGCATGCAAACGCTTGAAGATCTTTACTATGACCTAACACATAGGCATTCAGACAAATCTTTACAAAAGTAATTTTTTGAATAACCAAATAACTCATAAAATTGTTTTAAAGTCACTGTAAAATAACTCAGCACCTGTAACTCCTTGAAATCCTCCTAATTACTCTCCCTCTCTGTATGGATAAATATATGTATATGTGTATTTATATATAATATATGCATATTTATAAATAACTCTCTGCCAGCTAATTAACTAGGTTTTCTTGCTCTGACTCTGCCAGAGCGTACGTTTCTTATTATAAATGCAATCAGAGGACTCCAATGTTCCTGCCCTGGATGGTTTACCTATAAATAGGGAGAGATAAGTAACCAAAAGACTTTAGTGTCCTCCTCTGGAGCTTCCCTTTCTTTGCTGGTGTGTGGAAAGTCTCAGCCACATCCATCTGCAGGCTGTTGCTCACAGGTGCATGCTCCACCTTACATTTTGTCTCCAAATTGGAGCAAAAATGCCTTCCCTGGGCCTCTTAAGTAAGGAGTCTGATATATTTAAAAACATGATTAAAAACTATAGAAAGATATAAAGTAAAAATAAGGAAATACTGACTAACGAATTGAGTTTATTTTATAAATTACCTGTTGCTGATTATCCCTATAGGACTTACTTCAGGATCTCATGCCCACATCCCCTTCCCTGTTCTGGCTGAGGGCACTGCCCATTTTTCTAGCCCGATAAGGACATGGCTGCCCTCCCAGCTGCACGGGGAGGGGCTCACTGTGTTTCCCATCACATGATAGTCAGTCTATCTCCCTCTTCCTCTGAGACAAATTCAGGAAAGAAACCTCCCATTCCTAAACTTGTCTCCTCCATTTTAATCTCTCATCAAAGCAACTTGCTTCTTCTCAAACATGATTAGTAGGTCTATAATAGTTGATGAAAATAGATGCTCTCTGTCAACCCAGTATCAGCTAGCAGGGCAAGCAAAGTCCCCTAAAGCCCTTTTAATACCTACCAGCCCTAATATTTACATCCACATTAACAGGATGTCCTTGTGCCACTATGAAGGTAAAAACTGCATAATCGATAGGCTTTCAGACATACAGTAAACAATATATTTTTCTTTTTTAAACGTGGTATAGAGATGACTGAAATGAGAAAGCTACTACTGAGCCGTGGTGGAGGGAGAAGATGCTGAGTAGAGGTCAGTGAGAGGCCAAGCATCTTGGGCTCCCGCATCATGCTTTCTTATTATCGTTTGTCTTTCTGTTTTTTCTGAGTTTTATTCTCTTCTCTTAGACCTGGATGCTTTAGGGATAACTCCAATCACGTTCAGATAAAAGAAGAAAATAAATAGAACATGTAGTTGTTCATGATCATGATCAATCAGTATCAGGATCAACTATGTTATAGCATACAAGTTTGAATTTCATGCAATCTGCTGTGAAATGCAAACTGATTTACTATACCAGGACCAGTAAAAAGTATTCCTATTAATATTTTAACTGTTGTATAGTAGACCTCTTTTTAACAGGACCATTTATAGGTGCATGTGTATATTCATCTTTACTCCTATGAGTAAAAATGACCCTTAAGTATGCCCTATGGTTGAGTAAAACATGAACAAGTTGAGTGATTTAGCTCAAGTTCAAAGAAAACGACCTTTTAAAAATTGTTATGGACACAAAAGTTGTTCCAGCTCTATAATATCAGCCTTTGTTTCACTTAATACCTCAACTCATTTCTGATAGTTACAACATATCCACTGGACTATAACTATTAATTCAGTTTTGATCTTCTTAAGACACTTTGTCATGATAAAAATAATTTTAATATTTAGTATGAGTTGTACATGTACCTCACTGTCCCCGTATGACATAAATTATCACAAGATAGTGATAAAATTTGTGTTTGGGAACCACTACTTTTACTGTTATGCACTTAATTCCTATGTGAATTCCCCTTTTACCGTTTACCATAATGAAGGTCTTTGCAAGAGCTGCAGGAGATAGAGTCTGAAACATGGAAGTTACAAGCAGTTCAATTAAACAAAATTTTACTTTATGTCCATTCTGCACTATACAAATAGAACAATTGTACAGACAAGATTTAACGCTTTAAAATGAGGTAAAATATCATACTCCGAGTCAGCAATTATATAATGAGAATCAAGCAGCACCCCATAAAGTAAATTGGTAGATAAGAGTTCTAGTCTTAATCATAATGCTAACCATATTAATGATTTAAGTTTTCTGCTGTGTTTCTTCATTGGTGAAATAAATGTTTAAACTAGTTAATATTCAAATTTTCTTTCACTTCTCATATCTTGTTAGAAAACATTCTAATAATGGTATGAAAATGGTATAGAAATTTAGAGAGGAAGAATACCTTAAGATAACTTACTTGGATGTTTTAAATAAAGTAAAAATGTCTTCAACAAAATCAGTAACAACTGCCCATTTATTTATTCTATACATATATCTTGACCTGTCCTATGCACCCCACCCTGTATCCAGCACTGGAAAACAAAAAATAAATAATTCATCGAGGAACAGTTAGACAATTTTAAGACAGAGTGGTAATTTGTGCGACAGGAACAGGATGCTATGGGCACATCCCTACCAAGACAGTGGAAGGAAAGGAGGTTCTTTGGAGACATTGACGCCTGGAGAGAGTACTGGGAAAACATCAAGGCGAAGACTGAAGGTGCTTTGCAAGGGACTGTGAGAAATTCTTGGCTAGAGCAAAAAAAGTGAAAAGTGCTCAGTCAATTCTGCTGTTTTTCCTCCAGTTTCCATCCAACAACACATGGGCTATGTGCGTGTGTGTGAGTGTGTGTGTGTCTGTGTGTGTGTGTGTGTGTGTTTCATGCATGCAAAAACATGATATAAAAATACAGCAAGTATTATTCTTATAAAAGTATGGAATATTTTGCTTATGTAAGTACAAATACTTTCTAAATAATCACGTGCAACAAGTTCCAATGTATTAACATTCTGGTCTTTTCTCAGAAAAGAAATCCCCAGCTCATGTCTATTTGCTTTGTTTCAGATCAGACATTTTGCTTACTCAATACAGACGAGCAGAAATTGAAAAAGGCAAGTGACCGTTTCTCCCCAGACTAACAGGTTCACTAGATCTGCATTCCAGACAACCAAGAACACACTTCTGGAGTGAGACAGACCTTTTCTGTATTCCCACGTCACTTTCTGCACACCTTTATTTAAGCGTTTCTCTTGTGAAGTTGTAATATGCTGTTTGTATGCTTGTTTCCCTTGATGGGAAGCAATAGCTTTGTATTATCTGGTTTCCAACACCTAGAATCTTGTTTGATGAATTCTTAAATCCACAGTTGAATCAGCCAATTAAGTAGCTGCCTCTCCCCCAGGTATTGTACTATTTTTGCCTATAAAGAGTTGGATTGCATACTGTCAATGTTATCTCAAAATCACTTAGACTCATTTTATATTAAGGATATATTCAGAAAAAAAAAGGGAGAGAGTTCATCTAGAAACATTGATTTCAATTTGTAATAGGGGAACAAACTCTGAACTCATTGGTTCAGGAACTTACTGGTTTTTTATTGAACTCTCCTCCATACTGGAGATCTCCTAATCTAGCTTGTGTGTGTATCTCACCAAGGCACACCAAGCCTATTTAAAGTTCCTGCTTCCACTAGAGAGACATTTAAACTGCATGTATCTTCTTCCTTGAACAAATGTTGTTGTTTCAGGGAGGGTAATTTAAAGTTCAGAAGTCTCCTTTTTGTTCTCAAAACGAAATCTACATCTAGGCAATACTGAGAGGCAGTGGAGCCCAGCAGTTAAAAATATGACTCTGGAGTCAGAGGGCTGCCTCTTTTACATATGAGATTTAGGTTTTCAGCAAGTTATTTTACCTCCCTGTGATTCAGTTTCCTCACATGTGAAATAAAGATAACAACAATATCTACATCATATATTTCTTTGTGCGTATGTCTGTAAGAATTAAAGAATGCACAAAAAATGTGTAGAATAGTGACTGATACATAATACTCAATATTTGCATCAATGAAGACATCATTTTTCTTTAATCTTGTGTTCAGGAATAAGCCCATGAAAGTAAAAATAAAGCATCCAGCCAGACTCTTCTATAAGCATAAACTTATACTGATGTATACTAATGCAGTTTAGATTTCCAGTTTGATTATTCAGAAGTCATCCTGTGCTCACTTACTTTCTTAAGATGGACATGAATTTCTGCCCATTATCCTTTCTCTCTCTTTAATTGTCTTCAAACGATACCCAGGCTGTCTAAAAAGCTCCAAAGATAAAGGTGAAATGCTTCCAGGTCCTTATTAGCTCACTAAGCAGTCTTATGATGTTCACACAACTTCTAAGAGTTTCTTCAAAAGCCATTTGAGAAAGGCTTGCTCACATATCAGATCACAAAGCATTATTGACAGATGAAAACTGGAAGCGGGGTCCCACCTTGGGAAATGGAGGACTCTTTTCTCCAGCTTTCATTAGAAAGGACAGCCTGAACAGTTTGAAGCCTATTTAGCAGGGTGGGCACCAAACTTCTAAATAACAGCTCGTATTCAGTATCCTCTTGTCGTAATGGAATCGAAATGTAATCTGCCTCACTTTCAGAAGCAGTAATACTCTACTTACTGAATATTTGGGGATTGTTTGCTATTCACTCAATGATTTTATGCCAGCTTTATTTTTTACAGGTTTAACCCAATACTTCACAGCAAAAACCAGAGAATTTCCAGGTACCACCATTGACCATCAACAACTGTTTAAACCTTCATGAAGAGACTCACCAAGGGCAATGTAAAACTTTATAAATTTTAATTACTCTATCAATCACCTTTGATTAGAAGAGAAATATGGTCAAAAGCCCTAACTATTATACCTTCTATAAAATCCAAATTTTAGTGCTTCCACAAGAATTCGTTTTACCATAAACAATGTATTGAAAGTAAAAAAATCAAAATCTCAAGTAATACATTGTAAAACAGTCTCTTAACCCCATTTTCTTTACACCACAATGATATAAAACTATTTAGAAATGAACTGAATGAAAAAAATTCTCTGAGATTAAACAGGGAGGTAAGAGCCTTTATGACTTCATGGTGTGATTTTATATACCCAAACTAGGAGTGACCTGGAGTGATCTCTAATTTTGTTATCAATCTATGCTTATTTTTATTACCATCACAATCACTGCTTTCCAAAGCCAATGCTATGTCAGTTTGTCCTGAGAAGCAAGGCTAATTCACCATTGAAATTATCTTGGCAGACAAAAATACTCCTACTATTACTACTCTTTTTAGGTATTTATATATTTTTAATTAACAAATAATATATATTTATGGGCTATAGTATGACATTGTAACTCTATACATTGTGGAGTGATGAAATCAGGCTAATTAACATATCCATCACCTCACATTTGTATCATTCCTTGGTGATTCAATCCTTGTAGAAATGATGTGGCCATCCACCTAAGATTAAATATGTGTGTGTGTGTGTGTGTGTGTGTGTGTATGTGTTTATACATATATATACACATGCACACATACATATATATACATATATACATGCACACATACATATATACATATATATGTATGCACACATACATATATATATATATATATACATATATGGTTTGGTTTTCATGTTTCAAAATGAAGTGTTGACTCTACTATGAGGTAGCCTAATAGATAACCTAATTTTTTTAAGTATATAAGATAGCTATACCTAAGAATGATAATCAATAAACACTAAGTCAAGTCAAACCATACCATCAAATTATCTGACATCTAGCTCAAAATCTAATGTTAAAATATCTTAAGGAGCATAATCTTCATCTCTTTTTCTAAGTCATATATACTTCATTCATGTTAAGATTTTCTTAACAGAAAGGAATATTCCAATATAATTTCTTGAATTTTAGAATTGCTGCATAAAATGGTTCCATGTTTGCTATAAAAATTTCATAACATACA
Source organism: Plecturocebus donacophilus (assembly GCA_004027715.1). Classification (NCBI taxonomy): domain Eukaryota; kingdom Metazoa; phylum Chordata; class Mammalia; order Primates; family Pitheciidae; genus Plecturocebus; species Plecturocebus donacophilus. The sequence continues at coordinate 100,406 of PVKP010001104.1, forward strand.
CATTGGTGCAATGTGCAATCTCATGTCTCAAATAAATACTCACATAAAAAATTTATTTTAGAGTTGATCACTTGAGTAAATTGTGTCTGCCCTTTGAAAATCTGATCCTTTTTCCACTTGGTGGAGACAACAAATTTTGCAAATTCTGGCTTTCCTCTTTACATTGTTTTTTAAGAAACATATATGAATATAGCATCTATCACAGTCACTTTACCGGTCATTGTTGTTAATGCATTTTCTTCATCCTTCATGTTTACTTTTAATATGTATAGATATATAGCATTTAAATATACATTGTTTAAATATATATTATGTTTACATATAAATATAGGTAAATCTATCTTTGTATATTGAAACGTATATATCCAAATAATTATAAAGTTCTCCAAATAATATTGAGCAAGAAATTTGGAGTCAACGAACCAGTACATGTTGAGTATAATTCTAATCCTATCATGATATACCACATAACCACATGCTTTAAATTTGAAAGCGTTTTTATGTCCATTATTAATAGCAATATGGTCAATATATTATGCAATATGTACCTTTAAAATTTCTCTGCAATTGTAAATAGAATAAATTTTATACCATGCAGGTCATGACACAACACTGTGTAGCTTGTACGCTACACGATTCCAGGGCTGCCATTCACTATTTAGTCTAAGTAAATCAAATGGCTTCAGGTTGTCCAATGCATACACAATATGGCTGAATGTTGTCCCTATTATACACAAACACACAGCTTTCCAAAGAAACTCACTGAAGTTGTAATATTTTAAGTTATCCTTAACCATGAGTTCATCACTAAACTATGTTAATCATGGTGAAATTGATGGGAAATAAATTCAGTCAGTATCCATTCATTGAAACATATCTGACTTTCTTTTGGGTTGATGGATAAAGATAAAATAGCACCAAGGAAGACATATTTGTACAAAAAATATAGAGTTTATGATTTACTTATCCACAAATTTATTCATAATTCTTAAAATTGTTTCTGTAAAATCCATAATTTTTGGTGTAAAAATATGGAAATTTTCATGGCAGACATAAAAGATGGACTCATTTTATATAATTGGTTCACCTCATACAGTATGTATGGTGGAGTGGGGCTTTAGCAACAGATAAAACTCTGGATTTGAAGGAAGATATGTTGACTGCACTAAAGCATGAGGAGTAACAGAAATCTCCTGGTCTCTCCAGCCAGATCTGAATGATAAATTGTATAACTTTGATTGGGTTATTCTACCTTCTTAAGTCTCACTTTCCTCCTCTGAATACTGCAGACACCACTAATGCCCTCTTACTGCAACTGTTCACTGAAATGATATGTACACAGCACTTAGGGCTACCTAACGTGTAAGAGCTATTGTCACACCTCCCTTGAATTTAACATATGACAAAAAAATGACAATAACTGAGTGTACAAACACATTCTTTTTTGAGAAACTCTAACTCCAATAAATTGCATTGCCAAACAATCTAAAATTTTATCTTAAAACTGCATCTTCAAGTAGTGAAAACTTGAGAATAAAAACATGACATTTCATAGCAGAAAAAAGCTTTGCATCTTATAACTAATAAATGCTATTTGCGGAGTCTTATCCGGAAAGATATTAAATATAAATGAAGGAAAATATAAAGTTACCAAATATTATTTTATATATCTATGTTACAAGGAAGAATTGTGCAGCATCTTATAATTAAAGAATTCCTCTAGAATTTTTTTTTTAAATCTTCCTCCAAACTGAGATTATTTCACACGCAAAAATAGTTTAAAGATCACAGCAGCTTTATCCTAAAGAAATAAAATTCCATGCAACCTGCCGTTACAGCAGATGCTAATGAGTGATCAGGGGTAGGATTAATAGACCTTCAGAGATGGCAGAGATCTGAGAAACCGTCTGGCAAACCCTACCCTTCGCTGTGAGGAAAATGAGACTGAGAAAGGTTAAGTGCCTCACCCCAGAACAGAGTTAGACGGTGATGGATCAGGCAGTTGGACTGCTTGCTGTGAGTAAACAGCATTCTCGGCAGCAGGCTGGCATCGCGTGTGCTGCAGAAACTGCATCAGAGTCAGTGGAGAGAAGAAAATGTAACACTTTCCCTGGAAAATCCAATGTGCTGTTTATTCCATGTTTGTCAGCTAAACTTTAGTGAATGGTCCAAATCTTGAGATAATCTTGATATTTTCCTCATGTACATCTGGCTCATCTGTGAGATTCCCAGTTAAGCCCTATCCTTGCCCCTCTATTCTCTGAATGAAAACAGGTCCCAGCTGGTGCTGGCATGGGTCCACCTTATTTTGGTACTGCAAATAAGAAAAAAATAGATGTCCTCTTGCAGGGTATGCTCTTCATCTTTGCCATGCTTTCTGGCAGATGCCTTGAACTCCTTGATTAAAAAACAAACAAAACCTGACCAACATGGAGAAACCCTATCTCTACTAAAAATACAAAATTAGCCAGCGTGGTGGTGCATGCCTGTCATCCCAGCTATTAGGGAGGCTGAGGCAGGAGAATCGCTTAAACCTGGGAGGTGGAGGTTGCAGTGAACCAAGATCGCATCATTGCACTCCAGCCTGGGCCACAAGAGCAAAAATCTGCCTCAAAAAACAACAACAAAAAACAACAACAAAAGAAAAAAAACAAAACACAAAATTCATTTGGAGAGTTCTCTCTCCCAGTCCTGTGGCTTTAAATACCATCTAAATTTGGGACGACTACTGGATTTGTGCTCCAGCCCAGAACTCTCACCTAAGCTCCAGACTCCTAGATTCGATTGTCTACTATATGTCTACACATGGATTTTCAATAAATAAGTTCCTCAAGTTTAACATTTTTAAAACAAATTACTGCTCTTCTTCAAGAAAAACCCCTGCTTCTGCTTTATCTGTATGAATTTCAAGTCCATCATTCCAGTTATTCAAGCCAAAACATGGACTCACCTGGATGTTTCTTCCTGTCACACTTCATCCATCCCTAAACTCTCTACCTTCAAAACAGACCTAGATTCTAGCCACCTTTCACTGCCTTTGCCGGTATCACCCTGGCAACTTCACCATCATCTCTCACCTTGTATGTTACAAAGCCTCCTCATTGGTACCTCTGTTTCCACCTGAACCCTCTAGTCTGCTTTCAATGAACCAGCCAAACAAAGTGATCCTATAACAATATCAATCAGATCAAAGTGATCCTATGACACTGTCAATCAGTCTTTTTGCTTAAAATCCTCAAGTGGGTCGGGTGCAGTGGCTCAAGCCTGTAATCCCAGCACTTTGGGAGGGCCGGCGGATCAGGAGGTCAAGAGATCGAGACCATCCTGGCCAACACGGTGAAACCTCGTCTCTACTAAAAATACAAAAAAATTAGCTGGGTGTGGTGGCACGCACCTGTGGTCCCAGCTACTCGGGAGGCTGAGGTGGAAGAATCGCTTGAACCCAGGAGGTGGAGGTTGCGGTGAGCCGAGATTGTGCCACTGCATTCCAGCCTGGCGACAGAGCAAGACTCCGTCTCAAAAAACAAAACAAAACAAAACAAAAAAAAACCCTCAAGTGGCTTCCTCTGTCTCTCTGATCAAATGCCCACTTTGCCCTATCCCTGGCAAGGGTGCACACAACTAAGCACACTGGTATCTCTCTAACTGGTAGAGTTTCCTGATAGCCACCTGGTTCTTCTTTCAGGTTCAGCCACACCAGCATGCCAGCTGCCCATCAGCTAACCTGAGCTTTTAGGCTTTTCCACTTGCTGTTCCTTTATCTCTCTCACTTCATACAGGCCTTTGCCCAAATAAGACTTTTCAGAGGTGCATCTGTCTTAGCTCAGGCTGCTGTAACAAATTACCACAGACAAGCTGGCTTAAACAATAGATGTTCATTTCCCACGGTTCAGGAGGCTGAGAAGTCCAAGATCAATCTGACAGCAGATCTAGTGTCTGGTAAGGGTCCTCTTCCTAGTTTGTGAATTGGCATCATCTTGTTGTATGCTCATAAAGTGGAAAGTAGAGAAAGAAGTATTTCTTTTTAGAAAGGCATTAATCCCACAAGGGCTCAGCCCTCATTGCCTGATTACCTCCCAAAACCATAATCTCCTATTACAATCATACTGGGGATCTGGGTTTCAATGTATGACTCTGAGGAGCAGAGCAGGACACAGACATTCATTCAGTCCCTACCACCTTCTCGGGTAGTCTAGTTTAAATGGATATTTCTATTCCTCTTTTTCCACAATCTGTATTACCTTTTCCTGCTTTATTATTCTTCTTGGTACTTATCACCCTTCCTCACACTAGATAGGTTAAATATTTTGTGTCTTGCTTATCTTCCTCAACTACACAAAGGCTCCATGAGGGCAGAAACTTCTGTCTACTCTATGACTTATTATATTCTCACGCCTAAAGCAGGACTGGACCCATAGAAGACACTCAATACATATTTGTTGAATCAATTAATGAATTTTTCTGCTCTTCCAAACTCCTCTCATTATTCAGTTTTCTTATTTGTACTTTTTGCATCTTCCCTGTATTTTTGAATCTACAGAGAATACTTCTTACTTAGCTTCACCAAATAGAAAGTTTATAGGATTTAGTTTTTATTCTCCTGACACTCTTAATGGATTTTCAGAAAAAAGAAAAGAGAATATGTTGACTTAGTCATGTGTGTAGAGGAACTCTTACTCATCTGTTTTTAAGACCCAGTGTTTATTTCCATGCAGCATGTTTAAGCTTCACTCACAGTTTCCCAGCTATTCTCTCTCTTATTCCAACGCCTTTGCTGCAATACACCTCATACCTCTTACTGGAGAAACATGACTTCTAGTATGTCACCCTAAGATCTAGAACAATGTAGGATCCAAAGGTCCTGAGGGTTATACATCTAGCTCTGGCACACTTTTTATGTTACTTTCACACATACTGTAATATTTTTCTCTCTTAACTCAGAACTTGAAGTCCTCTTCTGGCCTCTCTCCATTTCCTTAAACACTAGCCAGCCTTCAGGACCAAGTTCAACTTGACCTTCCTGATAGCACATTTCAATTTTTTCTTCCTTATGGGAACAACTACTATATTTTTAGAGTAAGTCACATCACTGTGCATTTAGTTGTTCTCAAGGACTGCTGTATAAGCCCCTTGAATGCGATATAAGGACTCAGATTTCTTCAATATCCACTAGGACATCTAATCATAAAAAAATACTGTTTTTAATTTATTAAACATATGGCAAAATGTCTAGCACATATTGGACATAACTTTTCCTTGCAGAAAGAAAAAAAAAATGAAAGGAAGGACACTGCTGATAGAGTCCTTTGTTTTCAAGTTGTATGTGTTTTGTTTGGGGAGTAAATGTATGCCTTGTACATGCCACACTTCTTTTGTTTTTTAAAATACATTGACTTTAGTGAAAAGATAAAAAATTAACAAATATTAACAGCACTGCAATAAAAATATGATAGAAGTTACACCCCCTAAACATCTAATACACTGTAATTGATTTTGTATAAATGTAATTAATAGGTAAGAATTTTATTGTACAATTTGGTTATTTTTATGACATGTTCAGGTGTAGTCTATATGAAAAACCAAATTAAGATTGTTTGTACTTAAATGGTTTGACATAATAAATAACTATATAACAATATTTCTCCTAAAAGGATTTTAAATAATTTTTCAGGATTTTTAAAAATTGAAATTCTACCAGTTATCTTGCTATGTGGTAAAGATACAAAGATAAATTTTAAATGGGCTTTATCTTCAGAGAAACCACAATCGAGTGGAAAAAATAAATAAATTTTCTATTTCTAAAGTATGCCTTTTTTAAAAAAAAGCTAAAGTTAGAGCTCATTAGATGTTTTAATCTAGAAAGACAAGCTGAAAAAAGTGAAAATTTGGTTTCTAAAAAATAAAACAAGTTGGTGACAGGTCATATATCAAAAGTAATGAGATAAGATGTATGCATTTCATCTGGACTAACAAAGCTTACACACAGAAAATTATTAAATAAGGCAAAAAAACTGAGAACTAATATGTGCATTAAAAAGAACATTTTAAAATGGTAAAATATTTGGTACATTCAGTCTGTCTATTCCCTGCAACAGATTTCTCATTTGGCCACTATGAACAATCGTCCAGCTGTCAGGGGAAAATTTGTCACATTTGAACCAACATCTTCTGTGCCAAGAACAAGGTCAGAAATAAAGGAAAGGAATATCCTGTCTCTTATTGGATTTGACAGTAAATTACTCTCTGATGAACAGATGGACTTCAAGAGATTTAAATTCATAATCAAAGTGTAATCATGAGGAACAGTGACTGGAAATCTTCTGTCAACCCATCAGTGAAGGACATCTCACGAGCCCTAGTCACAGAATCCTGTCTGGATCCCTAACTCAGAGCTTGCCTACCATTATATGAAGTATGTTTTTGTGCCATCAAAACTATGTGGGTAGTTATGCAAGTGTGTAATTCATTCTGTAATGTTGTTATATAAACTAGAAAATATATTTTCAATAAGATGTGGAGACTTTAAAATCAAATCTGTTCTACCATTTTGGTAAAACTCAGTATCATCTTAAGGTGTCTGCATTTCATCCGCACTAACAAAGCATAGTTATATGCTTTGTTTAGAGTACACATTAGTAAATATGCACATATCTGAACATTAAGCTATACATCTTTAAGTGATAATAGTACAGTGCATATATTATTAAAAATAGCATTATTCAAATTTTCCAAAGTAGACACTTACAAAGCATGTGGGTCCCTCAAAGACATTGTGCATAAAGTGCTTAGAAAGCTATCAGTAGATGTTCTTATCACTGTGTTTATTAATGTCATGGTGATGATGGTCCTGATAAGGATGATAAAGGATCTGGATATGTACACGTTGACAAATAAGGACGGTTTGCCTAAATATTCATCTGTAGCCCATGTATTGAGAACCTCAGAGCTCTGATTCAAAACAGTATTTTCTTATCTTTCCCTATTCTTTCTCTTCTTTCTTGCCTCCTTCTCTTCCTCTTTCTCTCTTTTTCTCCCTCTTTTTCCCTTCCTTTCTTTCTTTTAAAAAAGAATAAGTAAGGCTTGGCGCAGTGGCTCATGCCTGTAACCCCACCATTTTGTGAGGCCAAAGAGGGTAGATCATCTGAGGTCAGGAGTTCGAGACCAGCCTAACTAACATGGTGAAACCCCATCTCTACTAAAAATACAGAAATTAGTTGGGCATGGTGGTGTGTGCCTGTAATCCCAGCTACTCGGAGGCTTAGGCAGGAGAATTGCTTGAACCTAGGAGGTAGAGGTTGCAGTGAGCTGAGATCGTGCCACTGATCATGCAACAGGAGCAAAGCTCCATCTCAAAAAAAGAAAAAAAAAGTAACTATTATGTGTTAAGCAGTATGCTATATGTCAGAGACGTAAATAAGTACAATGAACATTCCACAGCCTTTAAGAATATAAGTTCTAGAATACTGAATTAGGCATGTAGAAAATTAAGGATGACCACAGTTCCTGGCTGATGTGCAGATTAAGAGGAGTTTTTCTATTTGAAACTTTCTATACAGGAACATAAGCTCCAGGGGAGGTTGGATTTCCTCAGTGTAATCTTACTAAAGATGGACTCAGGCTTTCAATTTGTGGAAATACCTCGAACTGAAAACTTCATCTTCTCTTGATCATTTCGATTTAGCAACAGCATGCTGGGACAACAGACTTGTCAGTACAGTGCAGGACAGAGAGGAAGCAATAGTCAATTCTGCATGGAATGGTGTAAGGACAGGCCACGTGTTGTCAGAATAAGACGTGACTCTAGATTAACCATAAGAGTCAATAAATCAGGAATTGGGAGATTTGAGGAGAGATGTATGGCAGGAGAATATAATCAAAGATATTAGAGCAGGTAGCACTACAAAAATACTTAAAAGTCTGTAAATAAGACTTCAGGCTATTTTGCAAGGACACAATATGAAGCCCAAGGAAAATAAATAGGCTAAATTTGAGCTGGTGAGATACACAAGGCCATATTATGACAACGCCTGAATATCATGATGAAGAGTTGGAATCCATCCTACGGTCTTGAGAGAGTTCTTGAAAACTCGTGGGTGTGGGTTAGCACGACTATCTTGGTGTTTTGTAAAGAGCGCTCTGACAATGTGGAGCAATGATTTTCAACAGGGCACAATTGTGCCCTTCAGTGGACATATGGGAATATCTGGAGATGTTCTAGATTCTCACTACTGAGGAGGGAGAAGAGTACTGGTAATCTAGTAAGCAGACAACAAGGACAATGCCAAACATTTTTTATATGCATAGGACAGTCCTTTACAACAAAGAATTATCCACACCAACATGCACTCACATGTTCACTGCAGCATTATTCACCATAGCAAAGACATGGAATCAACCTTGGTACCTATCAGCAGTGGACTGGATAAAGGAAATGTCATACATATACATCATGGAATACTACACACCTCTAAAAAATTACAAAATCATGTTCTTTGGAGAACACGGATCCAGGGAGGCCATTATTAAAAGTGAACTAACGCAGAAACAGAAAACCAAATAGTACATGTTCTCATGGGTAAGTGAGAGCTAAACACTGAGCCCACATGGACATGAAGATGGGGACAACAGACATGGGACCACTGGATGGGGCAGAGAAGGACAGGAGCAAGGGCTGAAAAACTACCTGCTGGGTACTATTCTCAGTACCTTGAATGGAATCATTCATATCCCAACCCTCAGCATCATGCTATTCGCTCATGTAACAAACCTGCACATGAATACTTTAATCTAAAATAAACACGGAAGTTATTTTTAAAATTAACCAGTCTCCTATGTCACTAGTGCTGAGATTGAAAAGCCCCGCTATAAGGGAGAGATGGTGGGGGTGGGGAGAGAATACACAAAAGGGTGATAGAGAGAGGATTTTCAAGACTGGAGGACAAGCGTCATCAGAACATTTGAGTAAGAGGTGGCAGAAATGCTGGCTGCATGGATGAGCAGTCTGGGCAGCTGCACAGAGACCCGCACTCAGAAGGGCCCACGTTTGGGTGAAGGTTCTGCTTGTCACAGGCTGAAAGTCTTAGTTTGGAACAAGGAGCTCCACGTTTTCATTGTGCACTGGCCTCAGGAATTATGTAGGTAGTCCAAGGTGCTGAAGGCTAGAGATGTGAGGGAGGAAGAATGATGGATGGGGGTACTGAAGGGAAGGAAGGAAACTTAGCTAATATCGAGTCACTCAGGGATACTTGAGAAAGCACTCCAAGTTTGGGGGAGAAGATAAAGAGCATAGTTTGATACATATTTAGAGCCACCCGTTGTATATTCAAGTAAAACTGTACAGTAGATAGCATCCTTAAGGAGCTATAGCATCCTTCAGGAACTTAGAAGCAAGCGCTCCTTTAGGCAATGTTCATTAGTGTTAAGAGTCTAAATTATACAGCAGAAAGGAAAGGACCTACAGTGAATGTGGCATCTGGGAAAATCAACTTTTGGCTGACATCAACACTTTCATGTCATGATAATCTAGTCAGTAGTTATATACTTAGTGGAAAATGTGCAACAATTATTTTATCTTTTTTAAAGCAATTAAAATACGGTGGTTCATTTTTTACAGTAAAAATGCATTAGCAGGCCGGGCATGGTGGCTCACACCTGTAATCCCAGCACTTTGGGAGGCCAAGGTGGGTGGATCAAGAGGTCAGGAGATAGAGACAATCCTGGCCATGGTGAAACCCGTCTCTACGAAAATACAAAAAATTAGTCAGATGTGGTTATGCATGCCTGTCGTCCCAGCTACTCAGGAGGCTAAGGCAGGGAAATCGCATCAATCTGGGAGACAGAGGTTGCAGCGAGTGGAGACCGGGCCACGGCACTCCAGCCTGGCGAAAAGAGCAAGATTCCGTCTCAAAAAAAACAAATGTATGAGACTTGAATGCCTGTGTTTTCTCTATCTGAGAAAGGTCTTCCTGAAACAAATCAGCAGTTCAAAGTATGCATTTTAATCAAAGGACCCAAAAGAAATTTTCTCACCCTCCAAAAAGGGGCACATTTTTTGACAACTAGTAAATTTAGTTTGAACATTTAACTGAAATATTGATATTATGTTCATTTATTTTTCCCTGATGGCCTTGAGACATGGCAATGACAGATGCTACATTTCTGGTTTAGATTTTTATAGCTGATAGCTCAGAAATTAATAATTTTAACAAAAAACATATACAGTTTCAGAAGTAAAAGTGTTTTTGAATTTATATACATTTTTAAATATCTCAGAATTTAGGCTGTAATAATAGTATTAATTTAACTAATTTTTTTCGTATTTGAGACTCCTCATGTGTTATCTTTTCTATGTCCCACTCCATCAAAATCTATTCATAGTACACGTATTATTATAAAATCAGCGTGTTTTTGTGTTACATGGATATTGCTTACATCAGAGTTGTTTGCAAAACCTAATTCTAGAGGCAGTGACTGATTAGACTTCATGATTATCTATTTCGCTGGTATTCATTTAATTTTTCCCAAATAAACCTTGAATTTTTGGAGATCATACATAAAATATATACAGTGCATTTCTTTAGGGGAAATTCATTTTTTTACCTTTGGATATTTCTATCCCTTTCCCTTGAGCAGAATACTGAGATAAGCTGACATGTTATATTTATGAATCATCATAGCATATGCTATCTATAGTGGCCACCACGGAACTTAGAAACTAATGAAGTCTCTAAGTTCCTTCAGTGTTCAGTATCCACTATTAGCAAGGGAAAACTTCCTGTCTAAATGCGGAGTCCTGGTGTTAACACTGCAGCCTATTTCCTGAGTGGGAAAGATAACGACTCTTCCATTGCTGACTCTGAGTTCGTACCTCGTTCTCAACACATGTTTAACATACACTACGTGAAAATTAAGTGGGTGATACTGAGATGAGAAAGACACAGCTCATCTCCCTCAGGATATCAGCATTTAGCAGAGCTATGATTACAATAGCCTGTGTTCTTGCTACAGAATAACAAAATTAAGCTCATTGGTCCAGCTATTTCTTATAATGCCTTTTTTAAGTAGAATGGAATATTTCTATTTTATATATAAATACACTGACGTTTTAAAAAAAATCATTAAAATAAGGGGTGAGTTTTAGAAAAATGGTGAACACCAAAAGCTCTTTTTCGAGATTGCAGGTTTTCATCATCGGTGAGGACAAAGGCTCCATCTTTGGCTCTATAACTAGACACCAAGTATCGGCAAATGCATACCATGGTAAGATAGATATCACTGGAGTGAAAGCCCCTTGAGGGCAGGCACCGCATCTATCTTGCTTACTCTTTTACCATTAATCTTATTCCTGGTATGATAAATGCACACTCAAAGTATTTTTGAGCATTTATTATGAAGATTACTATGAAGTTGTGGTGCTTATCATGGAATCTGTTATGATAATTTGCTGTAAGAATGCAAAAGATCATTCCATTGAATCTTGGTCATATTCAACAATTTACAGTGGAGGGTCCTCAAAGTCAGTGTTTTCCAGAGAAATACTACAGTAAAGCAATACAGTGGTAAAATCACATTGCTTCTGACTAAAACAAATAAATAAAAGCAAAAAAAAAAACATAAACCAGTAAAGTCAATCAATATTTGATAAAGACAAGTCACATTTATAAAAGAATGCTTCAATTTTATAAAAGAAAAAAATGCCCTCAAGGATTTATAAACCAAATAGTCACAAACCTGGAGATAAAATTACTAAAAGTATTTTCAGGCTTATTTTTGTTTTGTTTAATGCCTGATGAATATGGTTTACACTATGCATGGATATGTTTACCCATGCAGATATGTTTAACACTCAGGTTTGAGCTTGGTATCATGGGACGCAGTTAGAGGGTTTACTTCTGACCCTGACCCTGAAAGTGACGCTGTTGACTAATGTGGAGTCAGATGGATGAAATCAGACAGGTTGCATGCTATTTATATGACAATGGATATTTCTATCATTAACAAGGATTATGCAGACTAAATAATAACATGCCTTGCCCTTGCTGGTACAAGCAAAAGGTAATTTTAAACGAAAGAAATGTAGGGTCACATTTTCCAACATTCGTATAAAACTGACAAACAGCCGGACTAAAGAAAGAATAAACGTGGTGTTACAGTTCCACCTGGCCATCCTTTCTGATGCTAGCTTCCATTTCCCTCAAATACATGCTGGTATTATTTTTTTGTAAGAGAGATTAGGGAGAAAAGACAGTCTGATTTCATTAGCGCCGCATTTTGCAATTTCTGTCAGAATATATTAGGAAAGTCAAAACACTGCAATGCCTTTAGCTAGGAACTTCTGTTTTCATGAGAAATTATAGAAATTTGAGAGTTTGTATGGTTTCACTTTCTCTCTGTTCAATTTCTCTGCTAATCTTCAAGTCGGTGTGGGGCTCATGTCATTCTTTGTACCAGAGCTTCCTGGTGAAGCCAGCTCTTCATTTGCTTGTTTTCAGTTCAACCTATTTTCCATGTTTATGCATACTACAACCGAGAAGTACCCTACACAGCGATTTGGATTAAAAATTCCATAAATATCAAATTATAGTAAGAAGACAACATTTTGGAATGATTTTTCATTAGAAGGCACATTATTTAGACATTCATTACTATGGAACTTGCTTTCAATGCTATATAGAATTTAAACTGTAAAATTAGAATGAGCAACAGTCGTATTGCATTTGCAGGACACTTTACATTTTAGAAGAAGCACTTTCCTTTACATATTATTCGAGAAAGTAAGGAATGAATGATGTAAAATAATCACATTCATGTGGATTTGGGATGAAATGCAATTAGAGGATTACGTTGGTATTGCAATCACAGTTCTGGCTGGCTGAGATACTGCGCAGTAGTGCCGCATAAGGCTATAGGAAGTGAGATCTCAAGCCAGTTCTTCGGAGTTTGAAGTCCAGCCCTTTGTGTTCTCTGGCAAGTAACTGCAGTGGTTGGGAATTAGCCTTCTGTGCTAGTTTTCTTACCTATAAAAACAGGAGTAATCAGCTGGACACGGTGGCTCACGCCTGTAATCCTAGCACTTTGGGAGGCTGTGGTGGGTTGATTGCCTGAGCTCAAGAGTTCAAGATCAGCCTGGGCAGCATGGTGAAACCCCATCTGTACTAAAAATACAAAAAATTAGCCGGGCATGACAGTGTGTGTCTGTTATCCCAGCTACTCAGGAGGCTGAAACAGGAGAATCGCTTGAACCCAGGAGGCAGAGGTTGCAGTAAGCCTGAGATGGCGCCTCTGCACTCCAGCCCGAGCAACAGAGCGAGACTCCATCTCAAAAAAAAAAAAGGAGCAGTCATTGTGCCTTCCTTGTAGTGCTCACCTTAAGTATTAAATGTGAGTTAATGCAAAGAACAAAGTTGGGCATATATGATGATCTCGAAGGATAGTTATTATTTAAATTATTTTTAAAATTTGAAATGATTAGCCATAATTAAGATATTTTTTATTTTACTCCTTCTAAGAACTTGAGTGTTCTTATTTTCATTGTTGAGTAAATGCATACTTTTCTGTATGTGTTTTTGTTAAAAAGTGACTTTACCAACGATATTTCTTTGATAACTAGGACTTGTTAAAACATGACATAGTTATTTCTATATTTGTGCTTATAGGTAAAAGTTCACAATCTCTTTCAAATTCACATTTTTCCAGTGTTTCTCTAATCCTGCACTTTCAACCTCCCTCCTTCGAGTTACTTTCACCATCATTTTTTTTTAAAACCCAGCAGAGACTCAACAAGAAAAGAAAACTACAGGCCAATATCCAGGATGAACATAGATGCAAGAATCTTCAATAAAAGACTGGCAAATCGATTGCAACAGCACATCAAAAAGCTTATACATCATGATCAAGTAGGCACCATCCCAGGGATGCAAGGCTAGTTCGACATAAGCAAGTCTATAAACATAATCCACCACATAAACAGAACCAAAGACAAAACCCACATGATTATCTCAATAGATGCAGAGAAGGCCTTTGACAAAATTCAACAGCCCTTTATGCTCAAAACTCTCAATAAACTAGGTATTGACGGAATGTATTTCAAAATAATAAAAGCTATTTATGACAAACCCACAGCCAATATCATGTTGAATGGGCAAAAACTGGAAGCATTCCCTTTAAAATCTGGCACTAGACAAGGATGCCCTCTCTCACCACTCCTATACAATACAGTATTGGAAGTTCTAGCCAGAGCAATCAGGCAAGAAAAAGAAATAAAGTGTATTCAAGTAGGAAAGGAGGAAGTCAAATTGTCTCTATTTGCAGACGACATGATTGTATATTTAGAAGACCCCATCGTCTCAGCCCAAAATCTCCGGAAACTGATAAGCAACTTCAGCAAAGTCTCTGGATACAAAATCAATGTGCAAAAATCACAAGCATTCCTATACACCAATAACAGACTCAAAGAGAGCCAAATCAAGAACGAGCTGCCATTCTCAATTGCTACAAAGAGAATAAAATACCTAGGAATACAAGTAACAAAGAATGTAAAGGACCTCTTCAAGGAGAACTACAAACCATTGCTCAATGAAATAAGAGAGGACACAAACAGATGGAGAAACATTCCATGCTCATGGTTAGGAAGAATCAATATCGTGAAAATGGCCATACTGCCCAAAATAATTTATAGATTCAACACTATCCTCATCAAGTTACCAAAGACCTTCTTCACAGAACTGGAAAAAACCACCTTAAACTTCATATGGACCCAAAAGAGAGCCCACATAGCCAAGTCAATTCTAAGCAAAAAGAACAAAGCTGGAGGCATCACACTACCTGACTTCAAACTATACTGCAAGACTACAGTAATCAAAACAGCGTGGTACTGGTACCAAAACAGAGATATAGACCAAAGCAGAGAACAGAGGCCTCGGAGGCAACACCACACATCTACAACCACCTGATCTTCGACAAACCTCACAAAAACAAGCAATGGGTAAAGGAGTCCCTGTTTAATAAATGGTGTTGGGAAAACTGGCTAGCCATGTGCAGAAAACAGAAACTGGACCCCTTCCTGACACCTTATACTAAAATTAACTCCAGAAGGATTAAAGACTTAAACAGAAGACCTAACACCATAAAAACTCTAAAAGAAAATCTAGGCAAAGTCATTCAGGACATAGGCATAGGAAAGGACTTCATGACTAAAGCACCAAAAGAATTGGCAACAAAAGCCAAAATAGACAAAATAGACAAACTCCAGAGCTTCTGCACAGCAAAAGAAACAGCAATTAGAGTGAATCAGCAACCAACAGAATGGGAAAAAAATTTTGCAATCTACCCATCTGACAAAGGGCTAATATCCAGAATCTACAAAGAACTAAAACTGATTTACAAGAAAAAGAACAAACAAGCCCATTCAAAAGTGGGCAAAGGATATGAACAGACACTTTACAAAAGAAGTCATACATGAGGCCAACAAACATATGAAAAAATGCTCAGCATCACTGGTCATTAGAGAAATGCAAATCAAAACCACATTGAGATACCATCTCATGCCAGTTAGAATGGCGATCATTAAAAAATCTGGAGACAACGGATGCTGGAGAAGATGTGGAGAAATAGGAATGTTTTACACTGTTGGTGGGAGTGTAAATTAGTTCAACCATTGTGGAAGACAGTGTGGCGATTCCTCAAGGACCTAGAAATAGAAATTTCATTTGACCCAGCAATCCCATTACTGGGTATATATTCGAAGGATTATAAATCGTTCTATTATAAGGACACATGCACACGAATGTTCATTGCAGCATAGTTTATAATAGCAAAGACCTGGAACCAACCCAAATGCCCATCAATGATAGACTGGACAGGGAAAATGTGGACATATACACCATGGAATACTATGCATCCATTAAAAACGATGAGTTCCTGTCCTTTGTAGGGACATGGATGAATTTGGAAACCATCATTCTCAGCAAACTGACACAATAACAGAAAATCAAACACCGCATGTTCTCACTCATAGGTGGGTCTTGAACAATGAGAACACATGGATACAGGGAGGGGAGCATCACAGGGAACTAGGGGAGGGACAGCGGGGGCTGGAGAGTTGGGGAGGGATAACATGGGGAGAAATGCCAGATATAGGTGATGGGGAGGAAGGCAGCAAACCACATTGCCATGTGTGTACCTATGCAACAATCTTGCATGTTCTTCACATGTACCCAGAAACCTAAAATGCAATAAAATATATATTCAAAAAATAAATAATAATAAAGTACTATAGCAACTGAGGTATTTATCGTTCATTGAGGGATTTACTATTTTAATTGTATTATTATTTTTATTAGAATTGTATTATATTTGTTTTTGTTCAAAGTTACATCAGTTTTTCCAGGTTGCTCCCAATCCGATTTTTTTCCTTTAGTTCTATTTTCTTCAATACATGATATTACAGAGTAGGAAGTATTATTATTTGTGTTGAAAATATTTATCACCATATCAGACACACTTGTGCTAAGCGTATGATTTACAATGCTTAGACTTCTCTTGAATTTCCAAAAGTTGATTACATTTGAAGCTCACATATGTACATATATGATTCCTTTTTTATCTAACCTTTGCCAATTTTGCAGTAATTCTAAATTATTGCTAATTTCATGGTAAATATAAAATAGCTGAAAACAAAAGTCAGTCTCTACTGACACTTATTAAGTACACTAAAAACAAGATTAGGTTAGTGGCTTCAATTATTGACTATAATTACACATCTTCTAACGTCTAGTGTTGATTGTGACAAGTGCAGAACATATAATATTTTAGGCTATGTATTCCTTATAATAGACATCTTGACTTTCATATACATAATGTTAATCAATTTGATTCCTATCTTGCATGGCATTAAAATTATTTTGGTGTTATTTATTAAAATCTGCTGAAGTGTTGAGCTAATATACTACTATTTACATATCTTCATGTAAACTTTAGGTGTAGATGACATAGAGGAAATAGATCACATCTCCCCAAAAAGCCAGAAATCTACACAGATGTCCTGGGTAACCTAGACCAGATTGTTCATTTCATTTCACCAAGGGAACAAGTCAGTTAACTGATTTGTGATGCACTGCTAAATTTGTGATTCAGGCTTCTGGCACTTTGGTACTCAAAAGCAGAGTGGCAGAAAGTGATTTTTGAATCTTGCCTACCACTAAAGGAACTGCTGCTGTTTATTTTCTTTTCTGGTAGGACCTGGAAAAGAACAACTATCTACATGGGTCAGTGAGATGGATATTAATATGTGGCATATTGGCACATGTACATGTATCTATTAAAATCACAATTCATTAGTGATTGCTGTTGTTTGTTAACTTGAAGTGAAAAAGGAAAGATTTGATTTTCAAGAGTCAGTATTTGTCATAATAAAGATATTAAGCAACCTTTAGTGAGGACTTTCTCTGTGCCAGGAACCGGCTAAAACCTTTACCTTTCTTATTGCATTTTAGTTTTCCCCCAATAACTCATTATTATTCCATTTTAAAGATGGCAAGACAACAACAACAACAATAAAACTAATGAAGACTTAGAAAGAGAAGTATAGAAGTCTGGTGACGGCTACAGGTAGGTCCTGGAGTCACAGAGCCTCTCTGGAAGCCTGACCCACGGGTGTATCCCTTCCACACAATGCTTCATGACGCTGTGTAGCTGGGATGCACAGTATAATCTGCATCTTGGCCTTGCATTTGTCCTCAAGTGTTCAGTGTTACATATTCTTCTCTCTGTCATCTTAATATCAACCAGCTTGCAGCTTGTAAGCAGAAGTTTTTCTTTACTTCCTAAGTGCTTGACCAGAACTGTAAACTGAAATCTTGATTGAACATTCCTGATCCAAAAACCTGAAATCTAAAATGCTCTAAAATCCAAAACTTTTTGAACACCAACATAATGTCACAAGTGAAAAATTCCACACCTGACCTCATGTGGTAAGTCCACAAAAGTATTAAAAATATTACCTATAATTAGCTTCAGGTTATGGGAATAAGTTACAAATGAGACATAAATAAATGTCATACTTAAACTTGGGTCCCATTTCTAAAATATCTTGGTATGTATATGCAAACATTCCAAAATCTGAATCAATTTAACATCTGAAATACTTCTGTTCTCAAGCATTTCTTGTAAAGAATTCTCAATCTGTACTTCAGGTCTGTGTGTGTTGCTGGCATAGGGGATAGGAATCCAGTGAATATATGTATCTCCTGCCAATTTCTTTTGTTCCAAGGTCCTAGTCTTTCAAGGTTCATTGTAAATGCAGAAAAGGGGGGGAAATGTTTTACTTCTGAAACTCTCTGAATAATTCATAAATTTGGTTTAGTTTTAATTTTCTTTTGTTCAAGGTTTGACATACAGATCTTTCTATTCTTAATTTTAATCAGACTGTGATGATTAATGTATAATAACAACAATATACTTCAGATTTTTTAAAGGGTTGAAATAAAGTTCTTCAGGGCTGTTCTTTTTAATTTATTGGATTATGATTAATGTAGAATAACACAGAAGTATATATACCATTTTCTAGTATTCTGGTAATAACAGTATGAACATAAAAACATACAAAACATATGCTAAATAATTTTTTGTTTTACTCAGTGAACCAGTGTGAAGTTTAAAGAGTAATACTCAAGTCAGAATTCCACTACTTAGGTAGTTACTATTCTCAATTTTCAGTATTCATGAAATACTATAAACCGGTGACATTTTGTCCTATTCCACTGTTCTTTTAGAACTCTTATCAGATTATTCCATTTCACTGCTTTCTTTAGCTCATTTGTTTACTGCATTACCTAACACTTATCTAAGTAGAAAAACTAAAACTGTAGAATTTAAATTTTATTCTAATAAAAATACAGCATAAAGCTATGTATTCGTATTTGATTTGCATTAACATATACTCATATTTAAACATATAGTATAGATAACATGGATTTTCCATTCTCTATATTCGAATGTGCAACTCCCTAAGGGTTGATGGTGGTTTAATTACTCTGCATCAGTCAATGACATGAGGCTAAACCTGGAAGACAGAAACAAGGATTAGAGTCAAAGTGCAGAGGTCTAGGGCTAAAGAAACAAAAAAAAAAATCCTTTCCCTCTGTCCAGGGGCACCAAAATAAAAAATTGGGACTGCATATACTGTCTAATGTTAACCACTATTGCTATCGTTGTTTCTTTTGTTCAACGTACATATGGCTTTTTCACTTTACCTAAGCAGCCTTGAACACCATATTTTTGAAAGATCTTTGGATTCATAGCCTTAGGAGGATTTTCTAGTAGAAAAACTGAGTGTCCATGAAAATGGTTGTAAAGAGAGTCCTGAGCCTGCACTTTACCTGAGAATTACCAGAACTGCCTTGGACATATGGATGAATTAAGCTATAGAACACATTATCTGTGTTGATTCTTACAGGTTATAGGTCTCAGAGTAGGCACTTCTGCAGTGCCCAATAGCATTAGCTTTTTGTGGGGTACAATTGTGTGGGCTTCATCAATGAAGAATGTCTCTAACACCATTAAGTAGGAATCTTCCAAAGTTCCATAACAAAGATAAATTGAGTTTAGTATGAATTAAGTCTGTGTGCTAGATTATCAATTTTAAAAATTTCCAAAGGTATTTTGAATGAGCAATTGTTACACTAAAGTGAAATAATGAACTTAACAAAAAGTCATGCTATAATACTTTTCCTGAGGCTCATTTTACTAATTATGTGAATCCAACTCCATGCTCATCAAGATCACATGACTGTATTTTTCTGAAAAAGCATCTAATAAGATTTAAATTATAGATAATACTGACATGTATCTCTACCATACTGCTAAGCATTTTTAAAGCATTTCTACAATTTAAAGATAGTTATCTCATGATGTTACTGTAGATGACTTTTGTTTAGCATTTCACGTATCTGATACCAAACCAATTTTTAGAACCACAAAGAGCTGCCTAATTTTAAACCAAGTTGAATTTATTGATGTACATTTTATAAGCACACTGTATTTTGTTAATAATTATAAAATTTGTCCTTAATTTGCTATATTGTAACTTTTCCATATCCTTCTACAAAACCTCAAAGAAAATGCATGAATATACAATATTTTATTGTCTTTAGTAGAATAAAATCAAGTTGAATAAAACGTAAAACCGCTATAGAATAAGTTAGTATGTGTTCACTTTTTTAATTGTAAAATATTTTTAAAGTTATCATTCGTCTTTAATTCTTTTAAAATAGAAGCGAGAGAAGTTATTTGCCTAACTTCTCAAATAATATTTCCCTTTGGAAAACAGTAAGGAAAGCTGTATTTTCTGCAATCACCCCCTTTTAATTGCCGTTTGATAGCTGCTGCATCGTGAAAACAGATTTTAATTTGGCCAAAGTGAAATTCATCCAAAATAATTAATATAAAAGAATAATTATGAATAACTTGGGAGAAAAGAATTCAAATTGTGATGTTCTTTTGTAAATCATAGTTAATTGCACTTGGAAATCCATTAGCTTCATTTGGATACATAGATAACTAATTACGTCGAAAATGCAATAGCACTCTTCAACATATGTTCACTTATGCACACGCTGCAAGGTGGCCTTTTTTTCCTGGCAATCAGGGGTCATTTGCTAAACTTAAATCATCTTTACATTTCAAGTCATCTTTAAAATGTGAAGGTAATAATAAGTGGAACTACTTGTCCATGTCACAATAATCCATTACTTTACTTTCAAAAGCATATGATTTCACTCTTTGCAGGACAATTACATTATGAATCATTTACATCATTTGAAGTTTGCTGAGTATGGGATTTTTCTTCTCATTTCCTGATGATGAAGCTAGTTTTTTTAGCCATCCTAATTCCTACAAATAATATATCTCTCTCAAAAAAGCTTCTATTCTTCTTGTGGTCTACTTCCTTCTAGTTTTAGCTACAGAATCATATTTATGCATTCAGTATGTAAGTTATACTTTATACTCTAAATTTCCCTAGTAAATGTACATATCTTACATCTCATCTAAAAGACCAAAGAAACTAGACGTCTATCTCTCACCATACACAAAAATAAAATAAAAATGGATTAAAGACTTAAATCTAAAATCTCAAACTGTAAAATTACTAAAAGAAAAGCTTTTGGAAAACTCTTCAAGAAATTGGACTAGGCAAAGATTTCTTGAATAACACCTTATAAGCACAGGCAACCAAAGTAAATGTGGACAAATGGGACCACATCTATATAATAAGCTTTCTGCACAACAAAGTAAACAATCAACAAAATAAAGAGACAAACTCATAGAATGGGAGAAAATATTTACAAACTATATATCTGATGAGGGATTAATAACCAGAATACATAAGAAGCTCAAACAACTCCATATGAAAAAATGGGGAAAAGAGGTAATAATCCAATTTAAAAATGGACTAAAAATTTGAATTGACATTTCTCAAAAGAAGACATGCAAATGGCAAACAACTATATGAAAAGATATCCAACATCATTGATCACTGGATAAATGCAAATTAAAACTGCCATGAGATGTCATCTCACCCCAGTTAAAATGGCTTTTATCCAAAAAATGATAACAAATGCTGGCAAGGATGTGGAGAAAAGGGCAGCCTCATATACTGTTGGTGGGAATGTAAATTAGTACCACCATTGTGGAGAATGGTTTGGGTGTTCCTCACAAAACTGAAATAAAACTTCTGTATGAACCAGCAATTCCACTGTTAAGTATATATGCCAAAGAAAGGATATCAGTATATTGAAGAAGCATCTGCACTCTCATGTTTATTGCAGCCCTATTCACAATAGCCGAGATGCAGAAGAAACCTACATGTCCATCAGCAGATGAATGGACAAAGAAAATGAGGTACTTAGACACAATGGAGTACTATTTAGCCATAAAACTAATGAGATCCTGTCATTTGCAACACCATGGATGGAACTGGAGGTCATTATATTAAATAAAATAAGCCAGACACAGAAAGACAAACTTCACATTTTCTCACTTATTTGTGGGAGCTAAAAATTAAAACAACTGATGTAACAGGGATAGAAAGTAGAAAGATGGTTACCAGAGGCTGGGAAGGGTAGCAGGGGGTTAAGGCAAAGGGGGTGAAATGCGGATAATTAATGAGTTAAGAAAAAAAGAATTAATAAAATCTAGTATTTGATAGCACAAAGTGACCATAGTCAACAAATAATTTAATTGTACATTTTAAAATAACTAAAAGAATATAATTGGATTGTTTGTAACACAAAAGATATATGCCTGAGGTGATGGACATCCCAGTTACATTGATGTAATTATTACATAGTGTATGTCTGTATCATATACCCCACAAAACATTTTAAAATGTTTTTTAAATT
This sequence comes from Plecturocebus donacophilus, assembly GCA_004027715.1. Lineage (NCBI taxonomy): Eukaryota > Metazoa > Chordata > Mammalia > Primates > Pitheciidae > Plecturocebus > Plecturocebus donacophilus. The sequence goes on from PVKP010001104.1 coordinate 122,803, forward strand.
ATACCCCACAAAACAATTTAAAACATTAATTGTTTCTGAGTACATTACATAAATATATATATATACATAAATATATATATATATTTATATATGTATACATAAATATATGTATATTTATGTAATGTACTCAGAAACAATTAATGTTTTAAATAAAGACCAATGATATTACCTGGCACAGTGGCTCATACCTATAATCGCAGCTATCCAGGAGGCTGCAGCAGGAGGATCACTTGAGGCTAGTTCAAGGCTGTAGTAAGCTATGATCATGCCATTGCACTCTAGCCAGGTCAACAGAGAGAATCCTTGTTACAGAGAGAGAGAGAGAGAGAGAGAGAGAGAGAGAGAGAGAGAGAGAGGAATGGAACCTGTACATCTCTTAAGAGGAGAGGGAGTAGAGGGAAGGGAAAAGGAGAAAGGAAATGAGAAAGGAAGGAAGAAATAAAAAGAACGAAAAAACTTGCATTCACTGAAATACAGAGTAGAATAAAGACCAATGACAAAGCCTATAGTTTGTAGTTATTAGACAACCTAAGAGCTGCTGATCATCCATTGATTGTACACAATTTCATAAATCTTTCAACATATTCTTACATCCTGAGGACTAGGTATGCCAACCCAACTACCTGAAAATAGCACCTGCTAAGATCATTGATATTTTTCTAACTGCTGCATCTAGTCAAACAATTCTTTTTCAGCTTGACCTCTTAATCACTGGACTACGTTGACCATTTCATTCTTCTGGAACCCTCTTAATTTGACAGAAGCAAATTAACTCGTCTATTCTCTAATTTCTTTCAATGGCTCCTTTCTTTCTCTACCCATCCCTTCATTTTAGAGGTTTTTCTTTTAGATTGCAGGAATCTAGTCTCCTCATTTCTTCCTCTGTGTACTCTGTAGAGAGCCATCCTATTATATTCTCCTAGATTTTCCTTATGCAGTACTTCTTTTCACAATTAAACATTCTATCTGGCTTGTCTGGTTTATATTACCACTTGGTCTGTTACATCAGCTGCTCATGCTAAATGACTACTAATTATAAGTTTTAGCACTGCCTTTCAAAATGGCCACCCTTTCAACCACACTGTTTTCAAAGCTGGGAACATCAATCATTCCAGTAGGTTGATCTAATTGAGAGCATGAATTGAGTCTTACTCGTTTTTGTATCTCTAGCAGCTGGTATAATTCCCAACACACAGAAGCTGTGCGATAAATATTTGTTAGATAAATAACTTTTCCTTTTCTCTTGCTTCTCACATCCAACTGGCTCTTTTGATTTCTGTAGATTATTCCGGAATACACAAACTGTGCCCTCTCAAAAATCTATATATCTATTGAGCTAATATTCCTCTTCCAGACAATACCTACTGTGTAGTCATTCCTTCTATACCTGTGTGGATTGAAAAATTTATCATTCTAATCTCAGGATCCTTCCAATTTCCTATTTTATCAGATCTTTGGGGCTCATTTCCTTTCCTACAGAGGTGGAACCACACAGTAGGTCAACCCAACTCCATTATTGCCTTCAAGTCTTTATTTTTTCACTCATTGTACAAAACAGGCAATCCTACATTCCAGGTGTATGGTCCCACATATAGCAGCTGAGCACGACTGGGAAATAATAGGAATCCATATGCATGTGGTTTCTCAGCTGGACCCTCAACAATGACCAAGAATATTTTTCTTTGCAGTTGGTCAGCTGTTCATTTTCCTCCGAAACGGCACAGTAGCCTGCTACTTTTTTTCACATCCCTCCCCTGCCTTTCTTATTCAACAGATGGGCCCCTGTACTCATGCTTTCCAAAATGTGAGGCTACTGGACACGAAAGCCATCAGCTCCTCCAAACTCAATCACCCACAGATTGCTAATTGAATATATGAACTGGAGCGCAGTGGCACCAGCTCAGCTCACTGCAACCTCCGCCTCCCGGTTCAGGCAATTCTCCGGCTTCAGCCTCCTGAGTAGCTGGGATTACAGATGCAGGCCCTCATGCCCAGATATTTCCTTGTGTTTTTAGTAAAGATAGGGTTTCATCATGTTGGCCAGGCTGGTCTCAAACTCCTGAACTCAAGTGATCCAGCCACCTCAGCCTCCCAAAGTGCTGGGATTACAAGTATGAGCCACTGTGCTCAGCCAGCATTACATTTTTAATCCTTCCCACTCCCACAAATCCTCTTGCACTTTGTCAGTCCCTTGTCTGTCTCTCCTTCCAACGATGCTGTCCCCTTGGATCAAGTCATTCTCCACATTCTCCATCTGTCTCCCTTACTAAACGTACTCTGCTTAACCCTTAAATACAAGATCTTGCCAGCTTTTCATTTTATCTAAACTCTCTTCACACTTTAATTAGTCAATCTTGTCTCCCACCTACAGTTCTCAAACTTGTATCTCCAGCTCTGACAATACCCATGAATTCCAGGTATGTATATCTGACTGACTGCTGGACAGTCACCTGAAGTAAAAAAAAAAAAAAAGATCTCTTTGTTGGCTGCAGAAATGTCTTTTGAGAATTATGTGTTCATGTCCTTTGCCCACTTTTTAATGGGGTTGTTTTTTTTCCTGTAAATTTGTTTGAGTTCCTTGTAGATTCTGTGTATTAGACCTTTGTCAGATGGATAGATAGCAAAAATGTTCTCCCATTCTTTGCGTAGCGGTATCTTTCTTGAGAGTAAAACAAAATGTGATTTAAAAAAAAAAAAAAAAAAGAAAGAAAGAATATTTATAATTGAAATTATTCCCGCTCTTCTTTCACCCCACCCAAAACATGTGCATTTCTTTGTTCCTTCTCTCCAGAACCATCTCCACTCTGCAACTGACAACTGCAGCCAGATATTAGCACATCATTGTCGACTGCTATCATTTGCCCATTGCCAATATCCTGAAAACACTTTGCTCACTGCCAATATTCTGAAAACCCTAAGTTCTGCTCAGTTAACTTCATAAGCCTTTCTCAATTCATCTTCTCCCATTTTATTTTACTACATAATCTTAGTTTATGCCTTTATTATTTCTTCCTAGTTTCTTGTCAGGACCTCCTAACTGTCCTCCCTGCCATTAGTGTTTTTATTCTGAACACAAGGTATTTCTGATAGGAATGCCTCTGCTTATGCAGTCCTACCTGTTACCTCCACCAACCCTCCAATGCCATTTGCACTTTTCTAACATCTATTAAGTCAAGATCAAGTTTCTTTTTCTTTCTTTTTTTGAGACAAGGGTCCTGCTCTGTTGCCCAATTGAGAGTGCAGTGGTGCAATCTCAGCTCACTGCAACCTCCACCTCCCGGTTTCAAGCAATTTTTATGCCTCTGCCTTCCTAGTAGCTGAGATTACAGGTGCACGCCACTACACTTGGCTAATTTTTGTATGTTTCGTAGAGATGGGGTTTCACCATGGTGGCCAGTCTGGTCTCGAACTCCTGACCTCAGGTGATCCGTCCGCTTTGGTCTGCCAAAGTGCTGGGATTACAGGCATGAGCTACAGCGTCCAGCCCTCAAGACCAAGTTTGTATCATATTTTTGGAATAATTCTCTGGGGCCTTATCTCCCATCTTTCCATGTCTTTTCGCTGCCTCTGTACTATTGCAACATGTTCTACTAACTCTGCTCTGGACGCAGTCAGTAATATATTATCATTACTACCTTGCAACTTTGTCACTGTCATTATACTCTCAACTATTTCCAACCACAGACTTCTTTTATTTATCTCTAAGGTGTTTTGTAAACTGTTAGGAGCTCAATAATTGTATTTTGTAACACAAGTAAGTATATTTTCAATTTTTTCGATGAATCATTTTCAACAATAAAGTTAGTAAATATTCACAGGCACATAGTTGCTGATTTCATAACTTTTTTCTCTATTTTATGCTAAACCACCAATTATAGAATGTCCTAATCCAAAGTATTCATTTGGGAATATGGTTTGGATATCTGTTACCTCCAAGTCTTATACTGAAATATGATTACCCATGTTGAACATGATGCCTGGTGGGAGGTGTTTGGATCATGCAGGCGGAGCCCTCATGGAAAGCTTGGGGCCATCCTCTCAGTAATGAGTGTTTTCTCACTCTGTGAGTTCATGAGAGAGCCGATTGTTAGAAAGAACCTGGGACATCCTCCCCTCTCTCTTGGCTGCTCTCACACCACGTGACATGCCGTCCCCCCACCCTTCACCTTCCACCACGATTGTAAGCTTCCTGAGGCCTCACCACAAGCAGATGCTGGTGCCATGCTTCTTGTCCAGTCTGCAGGGTTGTGAGCCAAAATTAAGCTCTTTTCTTTGTAAATGTCCCAGCCTCTTGTATTCCTTTATTGCAATGCAAAACAGCCTAACACAGTTGCATATCTATTTTTTCCTTTATTTCTAACAAGGATCAGGACATCTATTTATTCAAGTGGCTACTGAGTATAGAGCTATCTGAAACAAATGTGAGAAAAAAAAATATTATGATGTGGTCAGATTGTTCCTTCTACTTTAGGAGGACTGAAATTCTCAGGATCTTGTAGATCTGATATTCTTATGGATGAACCCCTACGCACTTGGGCTTTTGAGCTTTCTGGGAATAGCTCAGAACAGTCTTCACAGAACATTGTAAGTGTCCTGAAACCACCACAATTGAACCAGGAGTGAATATTCACTTTAAAAGACTTCTGACAGATTCCAACATCACTTTTCTTAGTGCCATTTTTATCTACTATTTTTGAAGAATCCTCTATCCTAGTACTACTGATGAGTGAAGCATTTGACATATACATTTAAAAATGATGCCTAAAAATAATTGACTTGTATTTTCTTTTACATCCTAGTCATCTTCTGAACATTATGGGCCCCGGGATGGCTGCATACCTCACTCTATGGTATAGCTTTCTTTGGTACTATTTACTGTAAAGTTTTAAATAAGTGTCTTGTGTAGTGAGTCTACATTATATTTTTGTACCCACTCAAGTTTCCCATTTCCTAATCCTAGGATGTCTACTTGTATATGTTATGTAAGAAAGAGTGAGATAACCTAATGAGGGGAGTTGAATATTATCTTATAAATTTGGGGTATCTAGAAGAATCATCCTTGATTTTTCAATAGATAACTGGGGTTTTGCATATAACTAGCCTACACAAATATATTCATTTTGATTCCATCATAGCCTTCAGCAATTATTTCAGAGTGATATTTTAAATTTTCTTTATTTGTCTTGAGGAGATTTCACTTCACTTTATATACTCCTACCAGCCAAATGTTGTGTTTATTTTGTGAGTCAAACACTATTGGGTTTCTCGCCTCTTAAATAATGCATATTAAATTCAAGTACTTTTCATAGCCAAATGTATGGTCCTGACTGCCTCTAGGCCACCTGCCTTAAATTTGTGATGCCTCTGGCTTTGTTCTGTTTGCTTACGATTGCTTTGACTATTTGGACTCTTCTTTGGTCCCATATGAATTTTAGTTTTTTTTTTTTCAAATTCTATGAAAAATCACATGGATCATTTGATAGGAATAGTGTTGACTCTGTAAACTTTTCTAGGGAAGTATGGCCATTTTGGTGATAGTGATTTATCCAATCCACGAGCATGGAATGTTTTTCCATTCATTTCTCCACTGATTTCTTTTGGCAGTATTTCATACTTCCCCTAAAAGAGATCTTTCCCCTCCTCAGTTAGCTGTATTCAGAGGTATTTTACTCTTTAGTGGCTATTGTAACTGTCATTACACTCTTGATTTGGCTCTCAGGTTGAATGTTATTAGTGTATAGAAATGTTACTGATTTTTGTACATTGATTTTCTATCCTGAAATGTTACTGAAGTTGTTTATTTGTTCTAGGAGCCTTTCAGATTATTTAGGGTTCTCTTAGGATAGAATCATTTCATAAGCAAAGAGAGATACTCTCAAAAGCAACTGCAAGAAAAACAAAAATTGAGGCTGTCGCTCAGGCCTGTAGTCCCAGCACTTTGGGAGACCAAAATGCCAGATCACTTGAGGCCAGAAGTTTGAGGTGAGCCTGGCCAAGATGATGAAACCCAGTCTCTACTAAAAATACAAAAAGTAGCCAGGTGTGGCGGTTCACACCTATCCCAGCTACTCAGGAGGCTGAGGCAGGAGAATTGCTTGAACCCAGGATGCTTGCAGTGAGACAAGGAGGTTGCAGTGAGCTAACATCATGCCACCGCACTGCAGCCCACATCATAAGACTCTGTCTCAAAAGCAAAAAAAAAAAAATGGATAAATGAGACGTAATTAAAGAGTTTTGGACACAGCAAGAGAAAACTATCATAGGAGTAAGAAGACAACCTACAGAGTTAGAGAAAATTTTCCCAAACTCTGCATCTAACAAAGGTCTAATTCCAGAATCTATAAGGAGCTTAAACAAATCAACTAATGAAAGGTCATGGATAGACACTTCTCAAAAGAAGATATATAAGTGGCCAACAAACATATGAAAAATGCTCATCATCAAAGAAATGCAAATCAAAACCACAGTAAGATGCCATTTACACCAGTCAGAACGACTTTTGTAAAAGCGTCAAAAAATATCAGATGTTGTCAAGGCTGTGGAGCAAAGGGGACATTTTTATACACTGGGAATGTAAATTAGTATAGCCACTGTAGAGAGCAGTTTGGAGATTGCTCAGATAACTAAGAGTAGAATTACTGTTCTACCCAGAAATTCCATTCCTAGGTATATACCCAAAGGAAAATAAATTGTTCTAACAAAAGGGATGTGGCCTTGTATGTTCACTGCAGCACTGTTCACAATAGCAAAGACATAGAATCAACATAGATGCCTATTTATGGTGACCAGATAAAGAAAATGTGATACATATACACCATGGAATACTATACAGCCATACAGAAAAGAGGGTCTTGCCTTTGCAGCAATGTGGTGCAGTTGGAGGCCGTTACCCTAAAAGAATTAATACAAGAACAGAAAACCAAATATCACACATTCTCACTTATAAGTGGGAGCTAAACATCGAGTCCTTATAGACATAAGGATGAGAAACACAGACCCTGGAGACTACTAGAGTGGAGAGACAGAAAAGGGTAAAGTGCTGAAAAACTGCCTATTAGGTACTATACTCAGTACCTGGGGGATGGGTTAATCCATATTCCAACCTCACATCACACAATATACTCATGTAACGTGCCTGCATATGAACCCCCTGAATATAAAAGTTGAAAAGAAAGCATTGACTTGTCCCCCATCATTCCCTTCTGTCTTCTTCACTGGCATCAATGGATTAACAACAGTTCCTTGCTATACAGAGCTCCCTATTCAGTCAACTCCTGCAGGCTTACATGCCAACATCTTCAAGCAATAAATCTCTTCTTAGAGTCATTTCATTTAAGCCAGACTGCAGCCAGCTCCATTCCCTTCTAGGAGGAAAATCATTTCTCCTTCTACTAGAAGAACTCCCTGAAGTTCGTAACTGAATCCCGAGATGTCTGACTACCTAACTTCTAGCTGACTATTACAATGGGCTCTGTGTTCTGTCTTCTTTCTTACTTTCTTCTGACCATATCTTGTAATTTTGATGTCAACTAAACTAAATACATTGTATACACCCCCACTGTCTTTGGTTTTCCAGACTCAAACACAGTTTTTTTTAATGTTTTTTTCTATTCCCATTTTTAAAAACATACATTTATTTTCTTCATCCAGTGATGTGGTACTACCTTCATCCAATACCCTTCCATTGTGCTCCCTGGTACCCACACATCATGAAAAACAAATTCCTTTCTATTGTTAAGTTCTTTTCGGAATGTCCTTCCAACTCTTACTGTTAACTGGAAATTGGCTTCAAGAGAGTATCAATTATAAACAAAATTATAGAAAAATAAATTCTTCAGATTTTATTTATTCCTAAGCCTGCTTTAGTTTAAATTGCATTCACATTGCACCACTGAAAATGCTTTGTCAAAGTCCCTCATGAGTTCCATGTCACTAACTCCATTCTACTTTGTAACCCTCTTTTATAGGACTTTTCTACAGCATTTCAAAATGTTGACTACTCTCTCCATTCTGAAACGGCCATTTCCATTCTTGCATAACAGCAATTGTCCTGGTTCTTCCACTAGATATGAGAGTTATTTCTTCTCAGTATTCTTTATGCACTTCTTTTCCTTGAGCCCATCTACAGCAGACCAGGGAATTACATCTTAGATTCTCTTCTCCCCTCCTAGGGTACAGCTTTAACTCCTGTAACTCCAATTAGCATCACAGACTCGGGTTTTTCTCGTGTATTTCTCTAGCCCTGGTCTTTCACCTGAGCTCCAGACCAGTATATCCAGTTGTATAATAAACATCTATACTTGGCTGTCTATAGGAACTTCAAATTTTTCATGTTTGAAATGGAGTCGGTCATTTTTTACAGCATGCCTGCTTTTTGTTTCAAGTTCTTTATTTTAGAAAATAGCCCATTATCCTTCCAGTGGCTCAAGCTACAAACATAGGCATCATTCTTGATCTGCTTTCCTCCTTTGCACCTATATCTATTTACCAGTTTTTAGACTCCACCTCCAAAATTCCCTCAATATGTCAACTTACAGACATCCTTTATGCCACGACCATTGTCCTAGTAAGAGTTATCAACAATTCTGATTACGTCTAATGACCTTGTAAATGGTCTCACTTGATCAAGTGCTCTATCTCAGAAAGCAGTTTTTGAATGTGAAAGCCAGGATGACTTCTTAAAAACATACATTTCATCACATAGCATCCTTGACTGAAGCTTTAAAGATTTCCCCATTGCTGTCCTCTCCCTCAGTGCAAGCCATCTCTTGACTACTCTCCCACTGCAAATGCTGTGAACTATGTCGTCCATGCTTAAACTGACCATCTTTCAAGGTATGTCTTGAAATACTACTCTTTTTACTTTAAACATTCTTCTACTCTATCACCTTACAAAGGTGTTCATTTACTGGCTAAATGCTGGTGTTTTCTCTAGGAGCAGCTTACATGTATTTTTCTTTGGGAACACTTACCCAACTTTGTAGATTGGGTTGGTTGCTCCATTTGCATGTTCATACGTACATGATGATTCCTTATACAGCTCATATTTTAATGTATGACTTTGCTCCTAATTTTATTCCCAGGACTAAACACATGAGGTAGGCATAATTCTAAGGATGACTCCCAGTGGCCCCAGCCTATATAATCTCCAGTCCTTGAGGGTGGGTGGAATATATGAACATGTTGCAAAATCATGTCTGTGATTGTTACATTATATGGTATATATGCAATTAAGATCAATTATCAGTTCATATCAGGTTAATCAAAAGGGATATTACCCATGTGGGCTCACTCTAATCACATGAGCCCTTTAAAAACAGTTTTCTCTAGCTTGTTGCAGAAGAGAGAGCCAGAGAGATTTAAAGCAGGAGAAGGATTCATTCCATTTCTGCTAATAACCTAAAGGAACTTGGAAGTGAATTCTTTCTCATAACCAACCAATCAGAGTTCAGTGTGGTGGATACTTTGGTTGATTTCAGCCTTGTGAGATTTATGCTAGGACCCAGCTGAGTCCAGTTAAATACACAACCTAAAGAACTATGAGATAATAAATGGGTGGTGTTGTATGCCACTAAGTTTGTGGTAATTATTACGGAAGTAAAAGAAAAATAATATAGTACACTTCCTAAAACAAGTTTGAGTTCAATTGTGTGAAATGATTAAATTTAATGCAACTTTAAGCATTAAAAAATGCTCTAAAGTTTTCTGTTTTTGATGTACAACTACATATTTTTTTCTTCTTAAGGTATAATACATATATTATTTACAAGCTAATAATGGATTCATTTTAAAAATTGATTCAGTTGATGCTGCCTGGGTAACTGAAGTAGTATCTCTAGGCCTGAAGCTTCCCAATTTAAACTACATTTAACAAGTCTATTATAAGAGAACATATAATGCATAAATCAAAAAACTAAAGATTCCAATATCTGCAATATTATTAGTAAGACAGTGAAAGATCTGTCACTCAATGCTTGTCATTGGAATTAAAAGGGCTGATTCTGCTGATGTATTTGCCTCCCATGTACATCCTCAGTGACTGACTTAGTGTTCTTGTTTTGGCTTGCCATGTTTCCCAGAGGCAACTCTTAAATCCATGTCAGAGCAATGTAAGATGTCTGCTTATTCAAAGCAAGTATTCAAACCACCTGCTGTTCTTGGATTGTGGTTTGATTGCTGGCATTTATTTCTCTTTCACTCTCAGTCTATTTACACAACATTTTCTGAGATAAAAAGATATCCTTTTTTCATATTTTGTCATATTTTCCCTTTAAATAATTAAGATTATACAACATTTTAAAAGAAAACCTAGGTAAATCCTTGAAATATTCATTGTGTTGATTCATTTACATTTTTACTGAAACATTTAAATGTGTCAGGCACAGCACTGGGCACTAGGAATAAAAGAATAAATTAGTCACAATGATTATCACCTATTGAATAATCTCATACATGACTGATTTTAGCTCAAAATAAAAGCAGCAGATATTGTATTAACCTACTAATATAAATTAAACACTAAAAGGTAAAAAATTTTGTCTGAAGAGTGGTTTGAATACAACATTTCAAAAAGAATGTGGGGATAACTATTTTAATTGGAGGTTTACAGTAGAGCAAATTACAAATTAAGGCATAGAATTACAATTTATATTGTGGAAGGATGAATGATGTAATGTGTCATGTAGACTGGGAAATAGAAAGCAAGAGATGGAATTAGAAAAATAGTCCCAAGAGCTGTGAAGAGCTAAGATTTTGCATGTTGCAAGCAAATGAGTAAACTTACCAGTTTCATGCATGCCAGTGAAAGATACAAGACTGCTACTGAGTCAGATAGAATGATAGAAGGGCACTTTTCTTCTCAAAAATATATTATGAATGACAAAGTCCTGTTACATCTGCAACACTATTCATATTCAATTACACACAGAAAACATACATTATACACTAGGTTGTGTAAAACAGAAGAAACTTTCCAAGTAGCCCCAGGAGTTTTAGCCACACTGAGAAGCAATAGTTCAGTTGATAACACCAACGAAGTCAGTCTTTACACACAAAACTAAAATCTGAGTCATTTTCCCATCAACATTAATGAATGATATTGTGATTACATTCTTATTTGACTGGACGGTAATTCATGGCCTGAATAATTTTAATATCAAAATAACATTTATAAAATATTAATTTAATCAATAGGCTGCTACTACCTTTATAAAAGGTTGATTAAAAATGTAAGTCTTAAATAGAGTCATTAATAGTTTCTACATGTGCTTTTGGCAAATGAAGTGCTGTATTTTAGATACACGTGAATCCGAAGTTATTTCAAGTGGAATGAAAAGTCTTAAAATTCCCTGAATGTATTCTACCAAATTCAGACTATTTTTAAATTTCACATTCATTTTAAATCAAATATGCACCATCTCTGAATTGCCTGTGTCCATGAGCACAAATGTTCACACATATAGTCATAAATACAGTTGGCTGACCAAAATAATGATGTTTCAGTCTTTGTTCTTTTTCATTCCTTTGTAATAATCCATGCCCAATGTTAACCTTTACTTTGTGTGTGTATATATATATATATATCCCTCCCCATAGCTGGCCCATGACTCACTTCTCTTTTCAGACATTTCAAACTTTGTCTTTGTAAAGCCTTTGCTCACATCATAGTTCCCTCAGGATGTCAGTAACTTTTACAATTCTCCAATGAGTGTGTTTTGTTCTTCTTGTCCAAAATAGAATCATCTTTTATCTCTAACAAAGGTTTTTGTTTCTTTCTGATATTTTCCATATTTTTAGGTTTTTGACCTTTTGAAAAATGTTCTATAGAAGTTATATCATTTGAACCCCTCTTCTCCCAGATTGTCAAAATACATTTATTTTTATATTTAAAACTTGTATCCCCTTTTGGTCTTGATTTATTTTCTATATTTGCAGTCAAAGTAAGTCACAGTAAAAATAAGTGGATACTATATCATTTAACTTCCTCAAATTTCCTTTGGACTGCCAGGTGCATTGGCTCACACCTGTAATCCCAGCAATTTGGGACACCAAGGTGGACAGATTACCTGAGGTCAGGAGTTCAAGACCAGACTAGTCAACATGGCAAAACCCTATCTCTACTAAAAATGGAAAAATTAGCTGTCTGTGGTGGCACATACATGTAGTTCCAGCTACTCGGGAGGATGAGACAGGAGAATCACTTGAACCGGGGAGGCAGAGGTTTCAGTGAGCTGAGATCACACCACCACTGCACTCCAGCCTGGGCGATGGAGTGAGACTACATATATGGACATATTAAATTAGTTTAATGGTTATATTGATAGCAAAACACACTGTATCTGTTATATAGTGAATATGATCTCCTTGAAGGATAATACAATAGGTCCCTCTGTGGAAACCCAGCTCAGCTCTGCTCCTGTCTTGGATTAACCAAATGTGGCCTTTAGTAAGGTATTTAATACCTCTGGGCAATAGTTTTATCATTTCTAAATAATAGAAATTGGAAATGATATTAGAGATTTCTCCTAACTTTAAATTTTTATCACACTGCAAAGGTATATTACGTTCAAGATATTTCTTTAACCAGTAGAGTATCAGATTTAAACCACAATAAGATTATTTAAGGCACCATTATTTCCTGATATCACCATATGTAATAAACTTGTAGAATCATTAAAGAAAAGGTCATCTTGAATATAAGCCATTTTTCCAATATTTTTTCCATTATGGATGTATTTTTCTCCTTGCCACAGTAGGCATATTTTTTCTCTTATAATACATAGGATGATAATTGACAGATAAAAACCTTTTCCTAAAGAAAAAAACATTCCATTGCAATGGGACTTGAAAAATTACTATGTTATTACTTCCTCTGCTTTACCGCTTCTCGATTCAAGTCACTGAAATAGGCGTTTCTTACTGGTTATTATGATGATCTAAACTGTTTTTATCTACCCTACCAGCACTAACTTTAGGTTTACACATTAGAAAGGTGTTGCCCACTGTGAATAACCCTACTATAGTTATTATGCATTAAAAGTAGAACATTTACTAGTACAGCAGTGAACTACCTGAAATTTCATATGGAACCAAAAAAGAGCCCACATAGCCAAGACAATCCTAAGAAAAAAAAAAAAACGGTGGAGGCATCCCACTACCTGACTTCAAACTATACTACAAGCCTATAGTAATCAAGACAGCATGGTACTGGTACCAAAACAGAGATACAGACCAATGGAACAGAACAGAGGCCTCAGAAATAACACCACACATCTACAACCATATGATATTTGACAAAAACCTGACAAAACAAAGCAATGGGGAAAGAATTCCCTATTTAATGAATGCTGCTGGTAAAACTGGCTAACCATATGCAGAAAGCTGAAATGGACCCCTTCCTGACACCTTATACAAAAATTAACTCCAGATGGATTAAAGATTTAAACCTAAGACATGACACCATAAAAACTCTAGAAGAAAACCTAGGCAATATCATTCAGGACATAGGCATGGGCAAGGACTTCATGACTAAAACAGCAAAAGCAATGGCAACAAAAGCCAAAATAGACAAACGAGATCTAATTAAACTAAAGAGTTTCTGCAGAACAAAAGAAACGATCATTAGAGTCAACAGGAAACCAACAAAATGGGAGAAAATTTTTGCAATTTACCTATTTGACAAAGGGTAATATATCTAGAATCTACAAAGAACTTAAACAAATTTACAAGAAAACAAAAACAAACCCCCTCATCAATGGGGCAAAGGATATGAACAGACACTTCACAAAAGCAGACATTTATGTGGCCAACAAACACATGAAAAAAAGCTCATCATCACTGGTCATTAGAGAAATGCAAATCAGAACTACAGTAAGATACCATCTCACTCCAGTTAGAACGGTGATCATTAAAAAATCTGGAGACAACAGATGCTGGAGAGGATGTGGAGAAACAGGAACACTTTTACACTGTTGGTGGGAGTGTAAATTAGTTCAACCATTGTGCAAGACAGTGTGGCAATTCCTCAAGGATCTAGAACTAGAAATACCATTTCCCCAGCAATTCCATTACTGGGTATATACCCAAAAGATTATAAATCATTCTATTTTAAAGACACATGCACACATATGTTTATTGTAGCACTGTTCACAATAGCAGACTTGGAACCAACCCAAATGCCCATCAATGATAGACTGGATAAAGAAAATGTGGCACATATAAACCATGGAAATACTATGCAGCCATAAAAAAGGATGAGTTCGTGTCCTTTGCAGGGACATGGGTGAAGCTGGAAACCATCATTCTCAGCAAACTAACACAAGAACAGAAAACCAAACACTGCATGTTCTCACTCATAAATGGGAGTTGAACAATGAAAACACATGGACATAGGGAAGGGAACATCACACACTGGGGCCTGTTAGGGGCAGGGGTCTAGCATTAGGGATAGCATTAGGAGAAATACCTAATGTAGATGACGGGGTGATGGATGCAACAAACTACCATGGCATGTGTATAACCAGGTAACAAACTTGCACGTTCTGCACATGTACCCCAAAACTTAAAATAAGAAATAAAAAGAAAAAAAAGAAAACCAACTCTTTTAACCACTCTACCTGAAGGTTAATTGGAATCTTATATTCAACCAAACTCTTGATGTTTCCTCATAGTAAACCTACAGTTTTCTAAGACTTCTCTAACTTTAAAAAGGTAAGCACTAGGTTATTGAGGCTAACAAATACTAGTTTAGTTTATTAGTCAGCTTGGGCTGCTGTAAAAAAAATACCATCGACTAGCTGCTTCAACAACACAACTTTATTTTCTCACAGTTCTGAAGGCAGAAGTCTGATACCAGGGAGCCAGCATGGTCAGGTTCTGGTGATACTATTCCTGCCTTACAGATGTCCACCTTCTTCCTGTGTCCTCCCATGGCAGAGTGAGCCAAGCTCTCTGGTTTCTCTTCTTACACGTGCCCCCATTCCATCATGAGAACCTCGGTCTCATAACCTCCTCTGAACCAAATTACTTCCCAAAGGCCCCACCTCCAAATACAATCACGTTGGAGCCTTAACACATACACTGAGAGGAAGACACAATTCAGTCCATTGCCCCAAGCATGTATCCCTGATTCTTTCATTTTTGACAACTTCCTACAATCTGCCAGCACTACTTACAAATTCATCACTGACACTGTTGACAAATTAACTTTCCACCACTCTTGCCTCATCAGCAGTTCAAGCCACATGAATTATTTTATCTAAGACACAGAAACAGCCTTTTAAAGCGTGATCTATTTGATCACTCTAATCAAGATCATGTTTGTTAGCATATTATTCCTCTGCTTAAACCTCTCTGATGGCTTTCCTGCAAGCTCTCCTCCTCATCATGGCTTCTGTCGTCTTTGCTCAATCCATTTTATCCCAACTCCATCTTCTTTACACTGACTTTGCTTCTAAATGTTAATTACATCAATGTTTTATGTATTTCAGAGCCTCTTCATTTGTTCCATAATCTTCCTTAGGTGCCTTTCCTATAGAACCCTTTTGGTTGCCTCAACTATTTAGCCTGTTACCTCTTCACAGAGACTTCTCTGATCACCACTTTAGCTTAAAAAGCCACATCTTTAATGTCTCACATTTAGTCATGATGTCCTGTGCTATTTAGGTTAGTGCAAAAGCAATTGAGGTTTTTGCCGTTACTTAGTGACATTAAAGGAATGGCAAAAATCGCAATTACTTTTGTACCAACCTAAAACTTTCTTCATTGTAGTAACCATTATCTCAAATTATCTTTTTAGTGTATACATTTATGTGCTTACCATTTGTGTTCATCTATTTGGATCAAACTTTGAGAGCAGGAATGCTGTGTTTCTTGAACATCATTTCATACCTAACATCTAGAAATGTGTCTGCACATAGGAAGTGGTTAATCAGTGTTTGTTGACTGATTGAAGCTTTGTGGTTTACATATGTTAGGATCATCCAAAATGCAGAGTCTCGAAATATCAGTAAAGCAATTGGTTTGGGAAAGAGAATAAAAGTATATCTAAACTCTACCTTTACCAGATAACAATTGCATAGAGCTCATCCGCATCAAAGACTACTAATCTAGAAATACTTACTGTAGTGTGTCTGACGCTTTGCTTCTCATGTTAGAAATCGCTATTTACCAGGAGAGCTAATTTTTGCATTTATATCATTGAAAACACAAATGTAAAGCCATATAATTTGTCTACAGTGATTTTTCTTTGCAAGTTTAATGTGGTTTACTGCTGGTGACTCTTTTTTACTCTTCTGACATGGGATCTCATTCTCCCTCATACAGCTGTATTCTCTTTCATCAAGTTTGCTACACTAATTTACTAGCCATTTTCAGCAGGTTTTTAAGAAACTTCTTTAAAATGCCACCATTTCTGCTCTTCAGATTTTTCTGAATTTTGATTATCTTCCTAACCCAGTGATTCTCTACCTGTAACGTGAGCATGAATCATCTGGGTAGTTCAAAGAGGGACCAAAATGTGATAAAAACATAGATGCTGGCCCACTCTCACCCTGGCTCAGATATGTCTTTTTCAAGTAAACACATCAGATGATTCAGATGTAAGTGAGGCTGCATTTAATTCTCAAATAAGTTCATGGAGATTGACTCTGAAGAGTTTCCTTAGTGCCTGCAGAATAGCAATGTTTAAAAATAATGTTTCCTCCAATACTGCAAGGAATACATTAATTTTTGAAAATTTGAGAAGTACCAAATAAATAAATGGCTGATAAATATCACTTATAACCCTATGACCTTGGGGGACAACTATTAACTTTAGCACATATATATAACTTAGTGTTTTTTTCTCTATTTTTCTAAACAGGTGTTATAGGCCAAGCATTCTAAATAGGATAGGTAAATGAGCAAAACGGAAAATACCCTCTTTTCAGGGAGATATATAAGCCCTCTTTTTTTCTCTCTCTAAATTGTTTCTAAATTTTTTAACTGATTAAAAGTTGTATCTGTTTATTACGTACAACATGCTGTTCTTAGTTATACATCGTGAAATGGCTAAATCAATCTAAATGACATATGCATTACCTCATTACTTATCATTTCTTGTGATGGAAATATTTAAAATTTCTCTTAGCAATTTTTAATAATATAATATCCTATTATTAGTCACTATGTTGTACAATAGGTATCTTGAATTTATTCATCCTAACTGAAAGTTTGTATTCTTCGACCAACATCTCTCTCTTTTAAAAAATTGGTACTATGCCTTCAGTAATTCTTAATGATTACAAAATATTTAATTGCATAGATAGACCTTAACTTTCTTACCCATCTGTCTAATGGACAACACTTAAAATGCATAATACACACTTCTTTGCCAATAAATATTCATCCAAATTCTCTATTGTTTTTACATAACTTCTGAAAAGTAAGATTTCCAGAGAGGTTGATAGAAAACAAACACCAAATGATTCATAAAAATGGTGCTGACCATTTTTGCTTCCAGAAGCAATGATTTGGCAGGTTTCACTTCCCACTGGGGACAAGTAAATATTAAAAAATAAAATAAAATTTTGTGATTATAAAATTTGAATTTTATAAAAATCAAATGTATTATGTGGAGAAATATTTAAATTATTTAAAAATTATTTTTAAAAATTAGTGATCTTAAGTGTTTATAGTTAATATTTTGTGTACTATTTCCATTATTCTGCACCTGAGTTGTCATAGGAAGATGTGAATGTGCTTTCTGGAATTTGAAACTTGACAACTCTTTGCATCCACTTTCTGTTAATTGAGAAGGAACTTACTGATTCTCTTCATGATATAAACAAAATGTCACCATTACTTTCTTTAATCTTGAATGGTTTTTCATGAAAGATATTTGTTTATGAATTATTCTGTCAACCTTTTAATTTTATCCCATTAATATTATAGATAGGAAGTGTTATATTTTGTGGTGAAAACAATATAGTTAAATTCTCTTTGACTTTAGTTTTTTCAACTCCTAACTTTTATGTAAGATAAATTTGTTGTAATGTAGGAAATTAACATCCAAATTATTTTGTCCCTGAAAGCCAGCCAATAGTGCCTAAATCATTTATTTGCAATCCTGATTCTTTCCTCACAGATTTATTATATAGTAAGCTCTTACATGTAGAGGCAATTGTTTCTTCATGATTTCTTGAAGCCAAAGATTTGCCAGACTTCTCCAGCTATATATTTTTGTTTAATAGCATGATTTTACATTCCAAACATGAATCAGTACAATTGATTAGTAATGGTTGGCCCTACAGAAGCATTCTTAAATTCTACCCTGGAGGTTAAAATGAATAAAGTAGGTGTCAAGACTTGTGCATGAATTTTCTTATGGAAAATCGCAAGCCTTTGGGCACATGTGGCATAAAATATAATATGAACCAGAGAGAACTCTAAGCTGTTGCTATCAACTGATCATTGGAGTGCTTTGATGTTTCTTTTTATTCAAACTCAGTTTCTCTCAGTAAGAAATTGAGCCCACAATGATCAGACACCCACTCATCTGACTGGATACGTGCAGAAAATAAGCCAGTAAGGAAACTCACTGTTAGTGTAATAGTCCTGAAAAATATGGACCAATCAGAGGCAAGCCGGCATCTGGATAATGAGGATTTGTGTGTGGATACTATAAAAGGGCCAAGGTTCTGGGAGGAAGTGACTATAACACAGGGTATGTCTTCTTTGTTCACATGCTGCTTTCAGAGCTGATTTAATTTGAATGATTTTCTTTGTCAAAGCAAAACAACCAAATGAAGATGTGGCTCAAGTCAGCCAGGATATCATCCAAGACAGAGAGTCTCATGATGACATCGGCACAGCCACATCCATTCTGATAGAGACCACATGTCTGCCATAGGTTGGGGACCAGGAATGAAGACATAAAGAGAGGATATTTGGAATCACTTCTATGTATTTATATTTGTTGACCATGGTTGTAATAAGACTCTTCGTCTTTTCTGTCGATTGATAAAAAAGTATTTTGCTGACAATAACCAATAAAACACGCGAGTGAGAAACAGAAAAATGTTACAGGCTGTCTGAAAACTACTCAATTATTCCACATTATTATTTTGTCTTGGAAGTTGACTTAAATTTTTCCATCCATGTTTTGCTAAAACAATACAAATATATTTTAGTTACTTTTTGACAAACACTTCCTCCTTACTTAATTTGCCATAAGTAGCATTTGTTAGCAACTAAGGAGCTAGATCAAAGTGAATTCCTATTACTAATTGAGACCTTTGGATTTACTTTACAAATACTTCTAAAAGTAGTTCAGCTAGATTTGCATTTCCAGGTTAATCAGTTTCAAAGTGTATCTCACAAGATTACTTGACTCAATGGAATCATCAGAAAAATAAATATTCTTAATGACACCCAGCAACAATTTATTTAATGAATACTTCCTGAGCCTTTACCAGCCCTAAAAATACTAGCTTAATCCTGTTAGACATTTTTCTACAATTACTATCAGAGACAAAAGAGTAACCTGGCATGTTTTTATTCAAGCTTCTGTCAAGTTTCTTGTTCACTCTCTCACTGTCCCCTGAATGCAGAGCCTTTTAAGTATTTATATCCAAGCTATGTTTCAAGAAATATTTTGCTCCTCGTGAAGAATTTGTGCATTTCTTTTCTTGGAAAATAAGAATCATATAATGAATCATGTATCATTTTCTGAGAGAGCTAGTTATCTCATATGTTATTTACTAGTCAACTGCAATACAATGGAGACCCAACTTATAGAGGAGTCAGGTTTTAAAAACAGCACAAAACCGTAATAATATATAGTCAGATTCATCCTTGAAAATCTCCTTCTTAGCTTCCAACTTAGAAATCAACCTAGTACGTTCTGATAAATCAAACACAACCAGTGTCTTCTCAAATATTCAAAATGATTTTTATTCCTTGGGTAAGCACTAGGTGAAATTGTTTCTTCAATAAATAATCAGACTTCACTTTCACACTCTTTACAGCAAAATGTTCTTAACTGCAATAGGCAGCCAGGAAATGAGTGAGCCTATGTAATGGTCAGAAGAAAGGATTCATCTCTCATCACAAGCTCATTATAGAAACTGATGGCTCAATTTCCTGCATGATTTAACTGGTTCTCTCTTTTTCTCCTTGTTTTCACAGGTCTCAATAGTTTAATCCTCTACAGGGAGATAGATCAGCCAATTGCACTTGTACGTGTTTATAACCTATGCTCTGTAAGTATCCATGTTCTAATTTTTACTACTTTTTGCCCTCTATTCTCCATTCATAGTTTCTTTTTACTTTTCATTTTTTAATTTTTGATTTGTATATAAAATTATATGCAATCAAAGTATAAGAGCTATACTGAGTAAAGCCAAACACATAAATACATAAAAATAAGCCAGAAGAACTCTTAAAAAAGTAAAGATTCGCATTGTTCTTTCTCTTCCAATGAACATGTTGATTACGCATTTTGTTTTAAAATAAATATAATTTTGTGTCATAAAAATTATCCATGACATTTTATCTCATCTCCCATCTAAGGGTATATGAAACTTATAAACAGACTGAAAGAAAGATCAGCATTGAGAAATATTTTTCAAAATATGGAAAGCCGATTGAAATTTCTGAGAAAACCATTACAGCAGAGGAGGTCACTGTCACAGAAGAGGTGGCCAATCTCTTCTGCAGGATCTGCAAAGAGCAGGCTCAGAGTTGGCTGTAAAGAGGGTAGGAATGAGAATCAAGACTAAACATGGGTATTCACCATGGGTGGTAATATGCAGTGACTTTCAGTGCTCTGTCCCACCTATACATATAGGACCTAGGGCCAGATACATAATCATGGTCTTGGGGAAAGAGAAGAGGGGTATTCTCTAAATAAAATGAACAAACTCTGGAGAAAACTGAAGCTTTCATTGTGAGTCTTGCTATGTTAAAACGAAGCCTTCCTAAATCTGGAATTTCAGAGGACTTCAGTGTTTGCTGTTGTGTCGTTTGTAACAGAAAAGTACAATAAGCCTAAATATCCATCAATAGAGGAATGATTAAGTGTATTTGATCTAATTTTAGAGAGCTGTTAACAATACCAATACAGCTAAAAATGCGCAAATGTAACAATATTAAAAATATTATTAGATGAAAAAGCAAGGCATCATTTAACATGCTACTTTGAGTAAAACAACTTAAAATGAAGATAATATACAAACTACAAAATAGCTATAAAAAGATATGTATGTATTTGGAAGGGAGAAGCGTGAACATGAGTGTCAGGGAAATGAACTGAACACTTGTCTTTCCTAATGAGGAGCCAACAAGCATTGTTGAAAGTTGATTAAAAAATATTTAAGGCATATGTCTTAGGATTATGGGTATAACCAAAAGAAGGAAGCCCAAAGATAATTTACTCTTACAAATGATGAACAGGAGAAGAGTGAAGGAAGGACATAGGCTCTAGAATATGACTCTTAAATCTGGACAGCCACTTCTTAGTTGTTTATCAGGTAACTTGTTTCCTTAGCTCTAAAAGGGTAAGAAAAAGAGAATCTTTTGCCATAGGACTGTCATGGTAACTTTTTTTTTCGGCTAAGGAATGAAAAGTCCTTAGAATAATACCTGGCATGTAGAAACCAGTCAATAAATGGTAGAAACATTAGCCATTATTTTTTGAGAGGGTGGAGGAGGGAGACAGTTAACTTTTATTATATCTAGAAAGTGTTTATATTTAACTTATATTTACATTAATATTTAACTTGCATATTTTTTCTATCACAATTTGCCAAGATACAAATTTTAAAACACATCTTTTATAAATAAAGATCTTTTACAGACCGAGTTGTCCTGATACGAAGGCATAGGGAATTGAATAAAAAGGCATCAATGGAGACTGACGGTGGGCATCATGGCAAGGACAAATTAAATGTGAGAAACCAGAAACATGAAATAGCAACAAACAAAAATAGAAAACGCTGGCTGGAAATCCACTTTGGTGTAACAAAAGGCTTCGTTTTAGATGTGTTATGCATGAGAAGATGCCAGCCTATCCAGATAGAAATAATCAACATCTACTTGCCCTTTGAAGCAGGAGCTATGTCTTATTCATCTTTGAATCCCCACCACCTAGTACACATGTCTGGAATACAGTAGGAGTCATAACATTTTGAATGAATGAATAAATGGGGGGATGACTGGATAAATATTGATTTGTGTCAACTATAGAAATGACAGTGAAGTCATCAGAGTGTGTAAACAAAGAAAGAGGAAGCAAGTCTTGAAAAATATCCATTTTTAAAGAAAAGTCATAAAAAAATGTGAGACTAATGAAAGAAGAACCGACAGATTAAAGAAAAATACAGAGATTAAGTCATAAAGCTATGGAAGAATAGATGTAACTTAGTAATAATACTGCAGTATATTTGTGTGCTTTCTTCACTTAAGAATATGATGAACCTCATCTTTGAAAAGACAAATCGAACAGAAAATGCCTGTGTGCTCAAAAATATAAAGGCATTTTATTTCTAGAATAAAGGTGAGGATACTTAAAATTCTCTTTTAATGATTTAAAAAATAAATATTGTCTGTCATATTGAATGCTTATTTGTACATAGTTATTTAATAAATATTAATTGGATCAAATTAAATGTCTGCTCAAAGGTAATAAAATCACTTATCTCTTAAAAATATACATATGCTAATTAAAACAATTTTAAAAATACAGAAAATTGGAAAGAAGAATAAATAATTCATTTTATTGTAATGTTTTGATTACTTCTGAGTTTCCATAGTTATACTGCAATTCATTTCTGGAGAAGCAATAACCCTAGAGGATTTTTCATATCATGGAAGAAATTTTAATTTATTAAAAGCATGATCATTTCTAGGTTATATTAGGAAACATTCATACATTTCTTAAGGGGAAAGGGCATTTAGTACATTTTAGTTTTTCATGTTTCAAATACTCTTCATCTTAAAACTTGATTTTTTTACTCATTACACAATACAGAGATATTAATTTGATATTTTACAACATACTACACGTGGAAGTGCTCTCTTTAATATTCTGAATTAATGGGGGTAATTTTTTATCCGTTTAATATGGCTCCGATACTGAGTCTGGGTAGTGTCTGAGCAATCTTCTAGCAGCCAGTGATAGATCCTCAGGATATAACATTAACTCTTCTCTGGCTATGCAATCAAACATGTAATTTCACTACTAATGATGCACCTTAGGCTATAGGGATGTGAAATGGGTATTTTCAAAGTGAAGTTGCTAAGTAACATTAAGAAAATTGCTATGAAAGCAAAGTTAATGATCTCAGCTGGTACCATTTAGCTAAGGCATTTAAACTAATAGCAGCATCAGTTGAATTTACTGTACATCTACAGCTCCTCTTCTTGCTTTGCTGGAGACATCTTCATTCTCCAAACAACAATAACACTTAGTGATTTCATTCTTCCAATTGCTTAATGAAATTAACAAATACATACACCACGCAGTTGTGGACTGGTTATTTTTCTCATTTCACTATTAGCAAAATAATAAGCAAGTAATATTATTTGATGGAAAAATAAGAAATTAAATAAATTAGGAGAAACAGTCAAAACATCGCAATTTATTGATATTAGCAAAACAATATCCCTAGTTCTGCCTCAAAAACTGTTTGCTATGCATTCCTAATACTCAAGAAACATTTAAAATATTTTCTTATTCTGAATGATATGTTTCCATCAGTGTTGCAACGGACTGAATGTTTATGTCCCCAACGAATTAATACATTGAAACCTAATCTTCAGTGTGATGGCATCTGAAGTTAGGGCCTTCAGGAGATGACTAGTTCATGAAACACACCCTCGTCAGCTGATTAGTGCACTTATAAAGAAACCTGAGAACCCCGAGTCCTCTTTCTTCTACGTGATAGACACAGAAGACAGTCCTCTATGAATCAGGAAGCGGGACCTTACTCTACACTCAATGTACTGGCAACTTGATCTTGGGCTTCTCTGCCTTCAGAACTGTGAGAAATAAACTCCTGCTGTTTATAAGCTGTCTAGTCTATAACATTTTGATATAAGAGCCTGAAGGAATGATGATTAGTATTAACGCAAAATACAGAATTCTCAATACCGAAGTAGGTGATCCAGCCCAGCTAACTGGTTTTGATGATATGACTCATATTGTTGCCTGCGGAAAAAAATTTTCAAGTAATCAAATAGCTTGAATAAAATATCACTTGGTCTTAGAAATTACTTTTTAAAATGGCCACTATTTTTCCCCTCTAGAATTAGTGCCTCCAGCCACTGGGATGGTCACTTTTCTGGAGGGTTTACTGAAAGACTAGTGAGAAACAGCCTTGCGTAGAATCCACCCTTGCGTAATATGGGAAGAAGACAGGTAAGAGTGGGGAGAACAAGGACAGCATGAGAGGCCAATCTCAGCCCTAGTCATGACTATGGTGGGGAAATACTTTTCTTTCCAGGAAGTGTGTGTGTGTGTGTGTGCGCGCGTGTGCATGTGTTTGTGATGGCGATGCAGGGTGCTTACAGAAAGACCTCATAAAATTCGAGGGTGCAGGTCACTGTAGGAAATTGACCTCTTGTTTTGGGCTGGAAGACTCCTGAATCACAGAATCCACAGGTTCTCCCCGGTGCAGAAAGATGTTGGAAGAATATTCGGAAAACATCTGCCTAAAGTATATTGTATTTATTAACATCTGCCATTAAGGAGGAAAGAGGAAGACATTTTACATGCATCTCCTGAGGTCTAGAGGGGTCTTTTAAACAAACTAAAGTTCTCTTCAGCTTTAGAGACTTCTGAAGGCAGGAGTCTTTGGAATGGTGTTTTTGAAATGGAAGCAGGACTTGAAAAAATGGTGGTAAGATTTGTTTTGGAAGACTATCAAGCAAACTCTAGTCTGTGTCCCAGATTCCCCACAGCCCTGCAGAGACAAATAAAAGCATCTCCTCACTTAGTTTTACAGTTCCAGTGATGTTGCCTGGAGTACTGGGTTACTAGAGTGGTGGGAAGTATGTGACCTCCAGGAAGCCCAATACTGGGAAGAGACCAAGGTATGTATTCCAAGCTGGACCAAAGAGACACAGTGCTGTTTTTCTTTTTAATTTTACTTTAGGTTCTGGGGTACATGTGCAGATCATGCAGGATTGTTGCATAGGTACACACATGGCAAGGTGGTTTGCTGCCTCCATCCTCCATCACCTATATCTACCTATATCTGGTATTCCTCCCCACATTGTCCCTCCCCACTCTCCCCACCCACTGCTGTCCCTCTCCTAGTCCCTCCCAACTGACTGCAGTGTGTGATACTCCCCTCCCTGTGTCCACGTGTTCTAATTGTTCAACACCTGCCTATGAGTGATATCATGCGGTGCTTGATTTTCTGTTCTTGTGTCAGTTTGCTGAGAATGATTATTTCCAGATTCATCCGTATCTCTATGAAGGACACGAATTTGTCGTTTTTTATGGCTGCGTAGTATTCCACGGTGTATATGTGCCACATTGCTGTTCTTGTGATAGTTCTTACTAGATCTGGTTGTTTAGAAGTGTGCAGCACCTTCCCCCCTCTCCTTCCTCTGGCTCTGGCCGTATGAAGATGCCAGCTCCAGCTCTGCCTTCCGCTGTCAGTAAAAGCTCCTTGAGGCCTCTCCAGCCATGCTTCCTGCTAGAATCGTGAGCCAACTAAACCTCTCTTCTTTCTAAATTATCCAGTCTCAGGCATCTGTATAGCAATGTGAGAATGGATTAATACAGTGTCTTTTTCCTGCCTGATCTATGAGCTCTTTTCTCCACTCCAAGCAGTCAGCACCACAGCTTGGGAGGAGCAAGGAGTACATTTTGAGTTGTTCGTTGTGATGTCTTTAATACCAACAGTACTGTCTCTTACATTTAGAAAAGGGGTTGCGCTCTAAACTAGAAGTAAGAGGTAAGTTATGGAACTTGGCAAAGATGTCATTGAAGCATATACTTCATAGAGTAAAAGAGAAATCTGATCCTACAGATAAAAGGAATGACTGTGGAAAACTATCAAGCCATGTCTTGTTTATACTTAGTGGTTTGGGACTTTCTGCTAAACTGGTATCATTGTATTTGTGGCTAGCTACCATCCTTTAGCAATCAGGAAATAAAAAACTAGTGTTGCAGTACTATTCACAATAGCCAAAATTTGGAAACAATTTAAGAGTCCATCAATAGATGAATGGATAAAGACAATGTGGTATGTAGATACAATGGAGTACTATTCAGCCATAAAAAAAAATGAAATCCTTTCATTTCCAACAACATGGATAGACCTGGAGGTCATTATGCTAAGTCAAACAAGCTATGCACAGAAAGACAAACATCTCATGTTCTCACTTATTTGTGGGATCTAAAAATCAAAATATTTGAATTCATAGAGATAGAAAATGGATGGTTACCAGAGGCTGGGAAGGATGGTTAATGGATGCAAATATACAGTTTGAAAGAATGAATAAGATCTAGTATTTGATAGCACAACAGGGTGACTATAGTCAATAATAATTGTGTATTTTAAAATAGCTAAAAATATAATTGGATTGTTTGTAACATAAACGATAAGTGCTTGAGAGGATGGATACCTCATTCTGCAAGATGTGATTCTTATGCATTGAATGCCTGTATCAAAACATCTCATGTACCATGTAAATATATATACCTACTATGTACCCACAAAAATTAAAATTAAAAATTAAAAAAAAATTCTAACATAATATTCTATAAGGAATTCTCCTAGAAGAATACTTAAAACAATATTACCTATGTTATGTTGGATACTGAATATATTTTCTCTTGAAGTGAATGAATAAAAAATAATATTGTACTAAACAATGAAATTTTCAGCAGAAAATAATACATTGATTTATAAAATGTGATTTACAGGGTATGTATCTAGAAAAACTTAAAATAGTTTAACCAATAGACATTTGACCTCTACGCCTCTGACTGTATTGGAGGAAATACGTGAATAAAGGATGTAGATTTTTTGAGGATTGGAAACAAATAGAAGACAGATCATGCTCTGATTGAAAAGAACTAGGTGGAGAGAGGTATGAATATAAGCACTATACAAAGGCTTCAGTTTTTACAGCAGGTCAAAGGTAGGGCTTCAAACTATTCATCCATCTTATTCGGACAATGACCCAGGGTACAAAATGCTCTTTTTTCTTTTTTGAGATGGAGTTTTGCTCTTGTCGCCCAGGCTCAAGTACAATGCTGTGGTCTCGGCTCACTGCAACCTCCCCTTTCTGGGTTCAAGTGATTCTCCTGACTCAGCCTCTCAAGTAGCTGGGATTACAGGTGTGTGCCACCACACCTGGCTAATTTTTGTATTTTTAGTAGAGATGAGGTTTCCCCATGTTGGCCAGGCTGGTCTGAAACTCCTGACCTCAAGTGATTCACCCACCTTGACCTCCCAAAGTGCTGGGATTACAGGCGTGAGCCACCACTCCCGCTTGCAAATTAATTTTAAAGGAGCCATGACATTCCTGAAGGAAAGAATGTTCTGACCACCCAAAAGTAGAAGAATGGGAGATGGAGAAGAAAGAAAATGAGTGGAACCCCTTAGTTTTTCTTAAATAAAGAAAATTTATCTTTCCCTTTGAGTTACTGGTGAAAAGAAGCATTTATAAATGTTAATCCATGCTGGTGGGCTAGGGAGAAATGTCAGTATGCTAGTCTAGAAATCATTTCCAATAACTGTCAAATATTGTCAAAATCAAATGACTATTTTTTTGAGTTCTGGTCAGAGAGTTTATGTACATAACATGAAATGTCAAGACAAACGTGAGTTTGGCAGGATTCAATTCACTCTTCATTGAAGAAACTGTAGCTCGGAAATGACATTTAATAATATTAAACATCAGACATTTCACCTAGAGTGTGACCAAAGGATCATGATTAATCTGAAATTCATATTCTGTTGATTTACCTTTTTCTACCATACAAAGTATTCCCACAAGAAAGCACCATTTAAGAGAGAGTGATGCGTTATGACAAAAGGAAGAAAAAAATCATTTGCTACAGCCAGAATGACCAATGCTGAAAAGTTTCACAGCTGAAAAAAAAAAAAAAAAAAAAAAAAATACCGCGGGGCTGTAGCTGTGGTCTAATGAAGAATACAGCTTCGGTCTCATTGTCATGAAAGCTAAGATTTGTCTTCCTGCAGTGCTGATGGTCCCTTTGATGACACAGGTGGCAGTCTTATTGATTTTTATGAGTAAATGAGTTGCTGCAGCTTATGTGCATAACTAGTCTTAAATGCTTTCCTGAGTGAAATTGACAGTTCATTTTATTTGGTTTGCACAGTCTTCTTGTCCCTTGCACATCTTGTAAGCAACGTGAGAAGAAACTGATTACCTACTATTTACATTAGACAGGTAATGTTTACTCTCCAGGGCTGCAGATAGGCTCTACTGAAGAGGTGGTGAGTTGGCTCGATATTTTCCTAGCAATAACCTTATACTTTCTTCAGGCAAAAGTCCTGTGGATAAAGTGATTTCCCATACCTATTTTTTTTTTTTTTACCTATTTCTCAAAATATTTCTGGTAACTCCCCTTTCTTTCTGTTTGTTACACAAAAGCTGAACATGAAATCAAAGTGATTGAAAGCTTAATTTTGATCTGCCCAATTTCCTTGCACACACAAAAAAATTACTGAGAGACTCAGACTAAAATACACTTGGTTAGTCTTACTCACATTCTAACATTATGCCATCAAGCTAAAGGGAATATTTTAAGACAAAAATTGATAATTATATATTATAACCCTACCTATATTTTAATTTTACATAAGATGTATTTTACACGATTTGATCAAGTTAATGAGCTCAGCATCTGTAGTCTTTGTCCTTTCACTATATTGCATCTCTCCATTAACAAGACCTCCCTTCCCCATGGAGATTCTTTAAAATCAACTCCTTCTCCTTTTCCCTAAACTACCTCTTCCAAATCTTGTTATACCTCAGTAATGTGATCTCCCATCTCTCTGCTCACTATCGGCAAATAATCTGCTCTCTTTTAAAAAATATGAGCTTTGTTAAAACATTATTCACATACCATATGATTCACATGGTTATTCAATGATTTCCAGTGGACTTAACAAAGTCATGCAAACATCTCCACAATCAATTTCAGCATACTTTTTTGCCCCAAAAAGAAATCCCATGCCCATTAGCAGTTACTCATTATCTTTCCCACACCCCAGCCATCCATTTCTGGCCTCTGAAAATTACAAATCTATTTTCTTTCTCTATATGTTCACCTATTATACAATAGGTATATAAATCGAATCGTATATTTGATCTTTTCTCTTTTTTTAACTTAGCATGTTTTCAAGTTTCATACACGTTTAGTAGGTACCTGCACTTTACCCATTTATAGGGCAAAATAATATTCCATTGTATGATTATATTACATTTGTTTAGACATTCATTGCCTGATAGGTATTTGGATTTTTTTCTTTCTTGGAGACAGGGCCTCACTCTGTCACCAGGCTAGGGTGCAGTGGTGCAATTTCAGCTCCCCGCACCCTCAGCCTCCTAGGCTCATGTGACCCTCCCACCTCAGCCTCCCGCACAGCTGGGACTACAGGCACGTGCCACCACATCAGGCTACTTTTGGTATTTTGGGGGTGTGGGGCTTGGGGGCCAGGTAGAGGTTGGGTTTCTCCCTGCTGTCCAGGCTGGCTCGAAATCCTGGGCTCAAGAGATCCACCCGCCTGCGCCTCCCAAACTGCTAGGACTATAGCCATTAGCCAAGCCTGGAATTTCTATCTGTTTAGCAATTACGAATAATGCTGCTATGAACGTCTGTGTGCAAGTTTTTGTATGAACATATGCTTTAATTTTTGAGACATATATACCTAGGAGTGGAATTGTTGGTGATGTAACTTTAATGTTGTGAGGAACTACAAGACTGTTTTCCAGAAAAGCTACACCATTTTATATTTCCACCAGCAGTGTATGGAGGTTCCAGTTTCCCCACGTCCTCTTCCACACTTATTATTATATAACTTTTTGATTATAGCCACATTAATTTATGTGAAGTGGTATCTCATTGGGGTGTTCATTTAGATTTCACTGACAGCTAATGATGTTGAACATATTTTCATGTGTTTATTGGCCATTTGAGTATCATTTTTTAGAAAAATGTCTATTCAGATCATTTGCCTACTCAGATATTCCCCAATTTAATTATGGCTTGACTTAGTATTTTTTTACCTTGCTATGGTACAAAAGTGATATGCATTCAGTGCACTCCTTAATTGACAATGGTGTGACTTACATGAAGTGTACTTATTTAAATAAGGTTAAATGCATTGTAGTGTACTTAAATGGGGTTATGTCCCAATAAATTATCATAAGTTGAAAATATCATAAGCTAAAGTGTATTTTTGACTTACCTTAACCCAAGTTTACATCTGTATTTACATCTGTATTTAAATACATCTGTATTTTTAAATGGGTTATGATTTTCTATTATTGATTTATATAATTTCTTTGTATGCCCTAGATATGATTTTTTTATCAGATATGTTATAGAAATATTTTCTCCCATACTGTGAGTTGTTTTTTCACTCTTTGGATGGTATCCTTTGAAGCACAAACTTTTTGAATTTTGATTAAGTCTAATTTATCTGTTTTTCATTTTGGAACTTGTACTTTTGATGTCATATCTAGTAAGGCCATGACTAATTCTATTTTAAAACCTTATTTGTGTATTTTTTCTAAGAATTTAACAGGTTTAGATGCTACTTTAAGACACCCTCTGGATTTGTGTGTGTGTGTGTGAATGTATGGATTCAGCTTATTCCTTTTGTGTGTGACTACTCATTGTCCCAGCGCCATCTGTTGAAAAGACTATTCTATCTCCATTGCTTTGTTTTCGCTCTTGTTGATCCTATTCCATATAGAAAATTGAAGCATCAGTTCTCACTATCAGACCCACACAAGTTGGTAGGGTAGCCTCCACCTACTTTGTTCTGACCTCATCTAACACACTAACATGTCTTCTCCCATCTATTTTCCAGATCTCTTCTGATAATTAAACTATCCCTTCTTTTTTCAACATTGTAGGATAACCGTGTATCATCTAAACCACACACTGCATGATGGGAAAGAGTCATCATAAATTAGTTGGCAGTAATGACAGATGTCAATCTAAATTTTTAGAGAAAACTAGGATATAATGCCATTTTACTGAAGCACCAACCACTTCTCTGCAGAATGCCTCTTAGCAGTATTCAAAATATACTTCTTCCAGTATCTTCCATCTTCAAATGTTCCAAAGCTAAAATTACCTCCTTCAGTGTCACTACTTATCAAAACTCCTTTTCTTCACACAGCTACATTTCTTTAAAAAGCCGTCTATATTTGTTTTCTTCATGCCTTCATCTGTAATTTATGCTTAAATATGTCTTCAATCTGCATCCTTCCACAGAAATGTGCCTGGCAAATTCACCAAAAACCTTCATGTCACTAAACCTAAGAGGTATTTTTTTCAGTGTTCATTTGCATGAACTCTCATCAGCATTCAAATATTGGTTCATCTTTCTTGACATGATCAAAGCGCCTCAGGGCATGCATCTAGGTAGGTTCTCATCATTCAATCCATTCTGCTTAGCTCACTACAATGGCTTCTATCCTCAGTCCTCTGCTATTACTTCTTACTTTTACCTCCAGTTAGGACTTCCTCTCAGCATCAGACTCCTATCTAAGTGAGGACTCACTCAACATCCTGGCCTAGATATCTCAGAGACACTTCAAGTTCACTATTTCAGAATGCTACTCACAGTATTACCTGCAAAACCCTGGTCCTCAGCCAGTGTTCTCTCTCAGTCAAGAGAGAATTCCCGCATCCAGTCACAGAAACTAGAATCATTACTGAACTTCTTCACTCCCCATATCCAATTTGGGACCAGATACGTACAATTTTATTTTCTGAACGTATCTCACACCTATCAACTTTTCCCTGGTTTGACCACTGTTCCTTTATTTTAGCATCCATTGGGCCATATTCATTATTTTCCAACTGGTTTTTCACATACATTCAGGGCTTCCTCCAACGCACTCCACTCTCTGGAGTGTTCCACTAAAAATCCTTTAAAAATAATGCTTCTGTTTAAAATCAATGAATTGAAGTTGCTGGAAAGATGAAACATATTACATCATGAACATGTGGTCAAAGGGCATCGATAGTTCACCCCGCCCAGCTCCCCAGCTTTATGTTTCTCCCCTCTCCCCCTGGCTATGCCGCATTCCAGCTTCTCTTTCATTGCCTTCAGTTATTTGAACAGGTGCACTCTTCACCTCCCAGCCTTAGGGCTTAAGTATTTCTTTTTTTCTGACACATTCCAGCCCCATTTAGAGAGAAACCCCTTGCTATGGTCTGAATGTCTATATCCCCAATTCATACGTTGCAGCTAATCCCCAAGGTCAAAAGGGCAGAGCATTTATGAATCGGATTAAGAGGTTCTACATCCACTCCACCAAGGAGGATACAACTAGAAGGTATCATCTACGAGCCAGAAGGTGGGCTCTCACTAGACACTCATCTACCACTGCGTTAGACTTCTCAGCCTTCAGAACTGTGAGAAGTAAATTTTTGTTGTTTATAAGTTGTTCAGTCTAAAGTAGTTTAACAACCCAAATAAACTCAGTCACCCCTACTCATCTTTGTTAGCCTAAAAATTACACCTTCAAGCATCTGTCCCTGACTAGATAAACTGCCTGTTACACACTTTCAAAGTACTCTGTACTTTCCTTTTGTAAAAGTTTGAATATTCTTTTTTTTTTTTTTTTTTTGAGACACAGTCTCACTCTTGCCCAGGCTGGAGTGCAGTGGTACAATCTCGGCTCATTGCAGCCTCCACTTCTCGGGTTCAAATGATTCTCCTGTCTCAGCTTCCTGAGTAGCTGGAATCACAAGTCTGTGCCACCACTCTCGGCTAATTTTTGTATTTTTAGTAGAGATGGGGTTTCACCATGTTGGTCTGATTGGTCTTGAAGTCCAGACCTCAGGTGATCTGCCCTTCTCAGCCTCCCAGAGTGTTGGGATTACAGGCATGAGCCACCAGGTTCAGCATGAAGAATTTAACTAGATAATTATGTAATAAGAAAGTTACTATCTGTCTCTGCAATAAAACGTGAACTTAATGAAGTAACCATAATGGTCTATATTACAGTATTCTCAGACTAGCAAAGCATCTGACCTAATAAAAAGTCCTCAAAAAATATTATTGAATTAGAGAATGAGTAACCCTCCAATTCACTTCACTAATCATTTAACTTACAACTTCTAGCTATAGAATAAAATAGAAAAAGTTAGAAATAGAACTAGAAAAACAGGACCATGAAAAATCAAAAATGAAAAACTTTGGTAGATTAGGGCATCCTTAGAACACACAAGTGGTCATCCTATTATTTAAACTCTCATATAAGCCTCATCTCAGCCTCCCTTCTCACCCTGCTTTTGCATAGGTAAACCTTCCTGGTCCTTGGTAGCTTTACTTTATAGGCTTTACTTCTGCAGAGCCTGTTTATCTGAGTTTTCTATCTTTATTTGAGCTCATAGCTTACTTTTATCTGTGGTTATCAAAGCTACGGTCCTTGATAAAATCAATTCTTTTTCCCCTGCCCTTGATCTCATTTTGGATAAACTTACAACCTCTTATCCATCCCACTATTCCCTCACCCATTGCACCAATTCATTCTAAAATTTGGTTTACAAAAATGAATAGTAACTAACTGATATCCCTGAGTAGGTAAACATAAGAAAGCTTAGATGGAGTTTTATTTTTAGCAAATGTACACAGTGTTCTTATGATAAAAGGAGTCTAAATCATTAAGTAGGGAACATGCCCATTTATAGCACCTGGCCAATAAAATAATCTTGATGTATTCACTTCATTCTGGATTTAGATGGCATTTCACACTGTTTCAACCCAAATTGCTAATAACACTTGCCACTTGATGGCCTAGCAGTGTTAAAAAGCTGTAAAACCAACACTCAGTATAATGCATGGCTTGGAGTTAACTGTAGGGTAGAAGGAATAGCACTGGATTGAGTCAAGAGACAGAAATTTAATCAAAGTTCAACTACCCACCACGCTTGCTCTGATCTTGAGCAAGTCACTCAAATTTCCTGCATCTTTGTGTCTATAAAATGGAAATAGAAAAACCTATTTCAGTGGGTTACTTTGAGAAATGAGATAGTATAGCCAAAGCATTTGGCACATAGGAATTCTATTATTGTTAGTTTAATGCAAATCATATTTTAAATTCTGCATTTATCTGACAGTAATGTGTCTATTAATGAAGACAGTTAGGAGATTTGACAGGCTCTCTTTATATTTTTTACCAGTAACCGCCCCAATGTTTAAATTTTAATTTGGAAAAGCTTTTAGCAAAATAATGTATTAACGAACTGAAACCTAAATATTAATGTATCTATCTATACAAACACTTATTAATATTTCAGTAGAGAGGTAAAATATTACTAAGTTATTTAACTCAGGAGTTGGCAAACTTGTTTTGTAAAGGGCTAGACAGTAAATAATTCAGGCTCTGTGAACCATGTGGTCTGTCTCTGTCTTAACTACTCAACTCTTCTGTTGCAGTGCAAAATCAGCTATAAGCAATGCTTAAACCAATGGTCATCGCTATGTTTAAATAAAACTTTATGGAGACAGGAATTTTAATTTCATGTAATTATCACAAGTCACAAAATCTTGTAAAGTTTTCCAACTGTTTAAGAAAGTTAAAAAAATAAATCTTAGCTCACAGGCCATGCACATACCAGTGGCAAGCCTGACTTGGCTGACAGGTAGTAGTATCCCACTGAACACACAGTATCATTTACTGAATTGTTATGTTTATTTTTGTTGATCCTCCGTACTTCCTAAAACATAAGATCCTCAGGCATAAGTTGTCTGTTTTACTCACTGACGTATTCTGAATTCCTTTAACAGTGACTAGTATAAGGTGGACTAGCATCAGGTAGACAGTAAATATTTGTGAAAGAAAGAATGAATGCAATGTTTTTCCCCCACAAACTTTTTAAAATAGGAATTTCTAGCACTACAAACATTGTTAAGTGTTTTTCCACATGTTCTCACAGACATAGAGGATAAAAGATGTCGAAAGGTAAATTTTGACTAAATGATTATTACTGAAAACTAGTGTGATAATTTGAATCATGGTAGGAAGAGAACCATATGTCAAAGGTTAATAATCTATTTGTGTGTGGGGATAGACAGTGTGCAATCATATTTAGGTTGGTGCAAAAGTAACTGATCTTGCCATTACTTTTAATACTACTAATGGCTAAAACTGCAATTACTTTTACACCATGCTAATAGAAAGATAACAGTAGATGGATATAAATATGCATAACTATTTTATATACATTCACAAGCCCTATTTCGATACCTATATTTGACACAGATAATTTATGTATGGATTTATTTATATCATTATGCACATATAAATTAGTTTTTTGAGTGTGATACCTGCTTAATTAGGGCAGCTAAGTTGTAATGACACCAATTAATCACAAACTGGAAAAATATTAACCTTAGAAAAAGTAACACTACTAAAATTACACAGATTAATTGGTTTTCTTTTAAAAACACACACATTGCAACATGATTATCTTAGAACAATGTCAAGTGTCCTGTTGAATCTGTGTTTGTCCTTAGTAAACATAAGGTCCAAGACATTTACCATAAATCAAAATTCCCACTGGTGACAGAAAGGAAAAGAGAAATGTTTCTTTTCAATAATATTGATATGGAATAATTCCCAGAAAAATATACTAAGATAAATTTGTGAAGTTAATCTTTAAACTTTAACAAGTAATATTATCTGCAAATGTTTTTGAATGGATGTTTTCTATTATAGAACAACTGGTTATGTAAAATGTTAGCAAAAACTAAGCA